>CAJQUW010015132.1:0-54262 GCA_907163375.1 Prostheceraeus crozeri
CTTCAAATTCCTACCTTAAAATATGTTATAAAGTTTGTTTAAATTGAACCACATCTTCCATACTAAAATTGCGTTTCAAAATGTGTTGACATTTTGGCGCAATTATTTACTTGTGCCCTTGAATAAGCATGAAGGCATTCGATGCCACCAACCAAATAGATTTGTTTTCAGACGGTATCATGTTAAACGAATGTCAGCACTTAAACCGCTGGTTGCAGAAATGATTGCTAACTAACAAGCACCTAACTTGTTACCAAAAATAGAAACATAGCTGTTTACTAACAAAATTGGCTTGCAGAGCTGATTTGTACCTAACGTGGACTTTAAATATTTAGTGAACACTAAATTTCGACTTTCAGAGAAACTGTGCTTTAGGTGATCATCAACGAGTTAGAAATTTTACATTGTAGAGTTAGTAACCAGCAGAGGCTGTTTTAACTTATTGATTTTTGCGATGGACGTGTGAAGAAGAATGTTATCAAAGTGATTCGATTACATCTTTGTCAAGCGAGATGGAATACGTTTGAGTGTATGGAAGCGGAGGAAGGTGAATTCATTCCAATACGCATTTCACGATCTTTGAAGGACAAAAGTGATCCTATTTTATATTAGAACGATACTGAATTCGTGAATAGATACAGATTCAGTAAGCAATCTGTCCTCTCATTTTATACAAAACTCGAATATTTTCAGGGATCTCTACGTACGACAGGAAATCGTGGTTCACCAATACCATCCATTGTGCAGTTATTGGTAACTTTTCGATTTTACGCCACTGGAGTTTTTCACCGGGAGAATGGTGACCTTTTCGGTCTCAGCGAAGCCTCCGTTTGTCGTATTGTCCATCGCATTTCCAAAGCTATCTGTTGTTTGGCATCTGAATATCTCGTTTTCCCTGATTCTCCCGAGAGTTTGCAACAATGTAAAACAGGGTTTACAGTATAGCGAAATTACAAATGAAAAATGTGAAAAAATAATAGATTGAAATATTATGATTAGGACCTATTGGCTAATTTCATCTAGGTCGTAGGAATAAATACAATAATTGCTGACAGCGTTTGTTTACTGTAGAAATGTTATTCTTCTATGCTATGGGATTTTCTCGCGGAGAACTCTCTGAATATTTCCATCAGTAAAATGATATTGAAAGATTAAGTAATTGATGATGATTTTTCCGTTATAAATTTCCAGAAAGATTGCAGAACAAAATAGAGCTAACGGCTAATATTAAAAATTGGCGTTAAGTAGCCCATAACATTTCTTGTTCACGCATCTTACTCATATATACACTGGTCAACTCAAAACCAGATGATTACCGGTATGCTTTCGTGAAATCTATATGCTCCAGGTTTAGGCCTATCTTTCATACATGTACATATTTTCGTTACATTATATATTCGTATATTATATACATATATATATATATATATATATATATATATATATATATATATATAGATTAAATAAATGACAAAATCAAAGTGGCAAATAATAAGTAACCCAAAAAGCATTCAAGGAAAAAGTCAAAGTACCAAAAACCAAAAATTCCCGACCTTTTTATTTCCTGTTATGTATATTTGAGTTTGAATAAATTATTTCATTCCCATGACTAGCCTGCGTAGATCAGGTCGAAACCGGTCGGGAATTTTTGGTACTTTGACTTTTTTCCTTGAGTGCTTTTTGGGTTACTTATATATATATATATATATACAGTCCGTTTCATAAAAAGTGGATCATCCTAAAATTTGACTAAATAAAACATAAGTATGATACAGAAAGCATTTTTTATGTTATTTCATGCCCCGAATATATTTAAATGTCCTTATATAATCTGATAAGCTATGATACAGTAACGGTTCTTAAGAAGCTAATATTTTGTGCCCCTACCCTTATTGTCAATGACATTACCAATTCGTCTAGGCATTGATTCGATGATATCGTTGATTTTTGACTGATCTAAGTTTCTCCATTCTCTTTTTAACAGTGACGTAAGTTGTGATGCGTCATCTGTAGGTAGCAGTGAACGACGAACGTTGCGTTTTAGAATACTCCATACATATTCTATGGGATTCAGATCAGGAGAACGAGCTGGCCAAGATAATGTCCTAAGCCCTAATTGAGACTTGCATAAGTTGACTCTACTACTCCTGTGACACATGACTCATTGCCCATCTGAGACGTCTTTTTGTATGATGATCTGATAATTCGATCTGAGAGGGCCTCTTACAGCTCTTGAAATTCGACTCAATAAGTCTTCTACGAATAGTGGACTTAGAAATAGACGAGTCTAGTGCAGCCGTCTCAGTTAACGAGAGACTTGGATCAACTTTAACAAATCTCAAAATTAGGCGGTCTCTACGTTTGGATGTTTTGCGTGGACGGCCAGAGCCCTCTTTACGACAGAGTCGAAAATCATCATTATGCCATCGATGCACATTTGTGTAAGGGACATTTAGTCGCTTGCTTGTAGCTCGCAAAGAAAACCCTAGTTCTAGCAAGGCTGACACTTTGCCTTTTGTGAATGCGATCTCGTTATTGTTCATTTGTGCTTTGTATTGTTTTCAACCGGTAAGAGATAGATTTCTAGCTGAAAGCAATCAGGAGTGCTGCCAACACCACCGCAACGAAGTCAGGAAGCTATGGAACATGAAGTCCAGTTAATCACATGTAGCAGTTACATTATTGTTGATGAATAATGGTGCTATACTGGCTCTGATTGACCGATTTTCTTTATTTTTGTTTTGCTTGATAGCTTTTGGCTTGTAGAACAACATATTACATAACAAAGGAAACAAATGTAATTTTATAAGAGTGAGGCATGATTTTGTGTAACATTGCTAAATGAAGATCAAATTATCTACTACTTTTTTATCTATAACAGGAAAACAACTCAGTATTCATGCTTGAAATTTCCAACAATGATATTAGTAAGCGCAACTGACATATCTTCCAAATTTCAGAGAAATTCGTTCAAGTTTGGCGGAGTGAGACAAAGTTGAAGTTAAGGCGATGTTTAAGGGTGATCCATTTTTTATGAAACAATCTGTATATATATATATAATGAAATTAAAATTGAAAACACGACTTTTACTTATAAGCATAAGCGCTTTCTTTTCTTCAGATGCTTTATAAGTAATGAGATTTAGATAACATGCTATTTACAAAATTTGAAATATACATCATAAAGTATATATATACATCATATATGTATATATATATATATATATATATATATATATATATATATATATATATATGATAAATCAAAACGAATTGATTTGTGATGCACTACATGTTTCAGCATGTGCACATGCCATCTTCAGGTGAACAAAAGACTGTTTGACATTTAATCACTTAAATACAAAATCGAGACATATCGGATGATGATCACTTTTCATACAATTCAACATTTATGGCGTCACGTTGTCTGGTCTCTTGCGTCAAGTCAAACAATAAAAGCAGTGAAATACAATAAAACAATAAAACTATTTACAGCTATTTACAGATTCAGGCATAGAGATATGGAGCTTCCCCGTTCATTCATCAGGTGGTCAATATTTGATTTCTTCAACAGGATAGATTCTAGAATTCTTGGATAGTACGTGCTAGAGACAATTTTGAAATTTCCTTTCTGAGGAGGATGAATGTGCATACTGATTTCAGTGGGCGTTGGATAGCCCTTCAGATGCTCATTCATTCTCGTCACCAGATGCCGAACTGAACTACCGATGTAGCACTTGTCACAGTGCTCACACATGTATTTGTAGACAATGTTAGATTTGAGTTCGGACGGCACTTTGTCTTTATTCGAGAAGAACATGCTAGTTTTCATAGTTTTGAAAACAGGACGAATTTTGATATTCGGAGGAATAATTTTGTTGATCTCTTTGATATGATTCAATAAATTGTTCTCACCTTCAGCAATGAAGGGGAAGCTCCAATTAAGTATGCGACACTCTAATGGATCTGAATTTTGAGTGAGAGTCCGGTTCTCATGTCTCGCCTCAACATCTTTACGAACGCGAGTAATTTCATATTCAGTGAAACCATTTTTTTGAAAAATATTGCTGATGATAGAAACGGATTTTTGATAATTTCTGACGCTGGAATTTATTTTCAAAGCACGGTCAAAAAGAGATCTCATGGCGGCGAAGCGGTATCGCTTAGGTGAATACGCCGAATTAGGAGTATAGATACCGGTATTGGTTTCTTTCAGCTGCCAGGCAGTATGGAAACCATCATCATCAGCTCTGGTGACAATGGTGTCAAGAAATTCAAGATTATGATTGACCTCTTCTTCGAAAGTAAAATCAATGTCAGAATGCAGATCATTTAAAAAAGAATGAAAAGCATGAATATCAGCGTCGGCTTCGAAAATGCAGAAGATATCATCCACATATCTTTTGTAAAAGACAGGGGCTGAACCAGAAAACTTGTTCAGTTGTTTTTCAAGCATATCCATGGCGAAAGAAGCCATCGTTGGGGCGAGACATGAGCCCATGGACATCCCATCCACTTGTAGATAGAGTTCGTTGTCGAAAGAAAATAAAATGTTGGTGCATGCCAATTTTAAAAGCTCACGCAAGGCCCGCTTTCCGATTGGAATTTCATCTTCAGATATCATGGAAATGATATGATTAATAGTATCGTCGACCGGGATACTGGTGAACAAATTCTTCACATCAAAACTGACCATTTTCCGATTTTTGGAAGATTGCTGACCTTTGACAAGATCAACAAACTCAAAAGAATCCTTCAAAGTGAAATTTTTCGGAATCAATGGCTTTAAAATGTTATCCAACCATTTTGCTAAATTGGATGGATAAGCATTTATCATACTAAGGATTGGGCGATACGGAGGATCATTTTGGTTCTTGTGGACTTTTGGGAGTCCATACAGCCGAGCCGGTTGAGAACCGACCGGTTTGGTAATTTTGAAAATAGACTCGGAAATCAGGCCTTTGCTTTTCAATTGCACAAGTTTACGAACAAATCTATCCTCTTCCAGAATGAACGGATTCTTCTTTGATCGAGCACATGAAGAATACTTTTTGAATTTTGATTCGTTTTCCAGAAGCTTTTTCATTTTGGAAACATAAGCGGTGCGCTTCTCAATAACCACCCCATTGCCCTTATCAAACTTGCTGATATAAAGATGTTTGCGAGAAGAGAGATGACGAAGAATTTTGATCTTGGAGCGCCAATATTTAGAAACTTTGTGGCGAGAAAAGTAAGACTTGAAGGCACTGCGAAATTTATGTTTGAGAGTGCTCATCTTGTCCTCATCGAGAGAACCAAGCGGAATTTGACTGAAGATAGCTTCAGCTTCGGCTTTCTCATTGTCCAGATGGATACTTTGTCTCGGAAGAGTCATGGAAAAGCCCGTTATTCATGTTAATCAATTATCATGTTAAAAAATTGGATCACAAATCAATTCGTTTTGATTTATCAAATTTACGGGCATTGTTCACCAATATATATATATAATATATATATATATATATATATATATAATATATATATATATATATATATATATATATATATATAGATATATATATATATATTATAGGTACGAATGTATTGAAATAGGCTTGAGTAATGAAAATAAATATTTCTAGAACCTATGAATAAAGTTATACATAGACCTACATATATACACGCATAAAACATCTTCATTACGTTTCAGGTGTAGTCGGAGCGCTTGATGGCTCTCATATTAAAATCAAGAAACCGTCAACGCCTGAGTCCGAGGAATGCCGCAATCGAAAAGGTTATATGTCCATAAACGTTCAGGGAGTATACTCTCATGACCTCAAATTTACAAATTTAGTAGCTCGTTGGAAGGGTTCGACGCATGACTCCAGAATTTGGAGGAATTCTTCTCTGTGTAGCCGTTTCCTCGACGGTGAATTCGAGGGATATTTATTTGGTGACAGTGGCTATGCGGTTACTGCACATGTTTTAACGCCGATTCTCAACCCTACATCTGCGGGAGAGAGACGATACAACGCTTCACACATCAGAACCAGAAATACCATAGAGCGGGCATTCGGACTTTGGAAGTCGCGTTTTCGCTGCCTCCTTGGAACCTTAAGACGCTGTCGAGTAAGAAGATGCTGTCGAGTACTAGTAGCCACTGCAATTATGCATAACATCGCAATTGAAGAAAAAGTGCCACATGTGGAAGACGTATTGGTGGAAGAACAGGACGTCTATCCGGATCCCAATACCGATGGGAACGCTTCAGGACATACTTTGCGTAGAACGATTATTCAGAATATTTTCACTTAATACAAGTCTACACAGTAGATGGAAAAAATTTGTTAAATTGTTAAAATTGTTAACGGTGTAAGTTGTCTTCAACCATCTATTAATATTTGTATTGACCTACTTAAATTACTCTAGTAGGTCTAAGCGCGTACAAAATAGAACGATTTTCCATGTAAAATGCTTTTCTAGATTTATTTTGGAAGTGAATCTATGAATTAATAATAGTCTGCTGCAAAAAATGTAAAAAACGAAGTAACATTAATAGTCATAATGAACAATTGATGAATTAATAGACGGGCAAAAAACGTAGTGCCTGGTTTCTCAACATCATAATTTTATAAACTCTCATTTGATTTGGGAGTTGCTACTATTTTCCACAAAATTGCATTCGATTATAGTATGTTTGATTTCATCAGTTTCCAAATAAAAAAATTCATTATAACATGTTAAAAATATTCTGTTTACTGTGAGATGAAAGACAGATGCAACACGTGAAATGTAATTTTATTATTTGCGGAAATTTTGGGGTAGAAAAATCGTCTCAAAAATCGAAGCTCAACTACAATCACCAAAATTTTGCCTGTATAGCGCATTCAAGTTTCGCATGACTGCCTCATGTTCCTTTTCTTTGTATTGACACTCTGATTGTTTCATTTTCAGTTCCGTCTCAAATATTTCAATCTTGATCTTATGTTCTGTTTCCAACATCTCCATTCTTCTATCGTGATATATCTCCGCCAGACGCTTTGCTGATTTCCCTTGCTGTTGATTTCGTTTGTTGCTTGGAAGATCTGGATGATCGGTTGTCGGTTTGTCAACCTCGTCGTCTGACCGTGTGTAAGGAAACAGAGAGCGAAATATAGTATAATAAGATACTGATACCCGCAAATTTCAGAAATACTCGATAATTCATTTTCTAAAGGAAAAGTGCTGAATATACTGAATAGTTGCGTGATAAAAATGTTCTACTTAATATTGGATATGTCGTACCAAATTACGGCAGGTGTGTGACTCCTACTAATGATAAATTGAATATACAATAAATTATGATGTCATGAATTGCTCATATTGATTCTCCAAGATAAATTCCTAGGTACGAATATCTGAAATGAGAAAGAAAACATTATTTGATAATACGTGGTTGCTTACCGCAAGAATCTACATGGTCGTTGTCATGCACGCCTTCCAACGGACCCTGATCCGGGCACACTCCAGTAATCAAACTCGTTGTTCCAGTTTTATCTTCTGCATTACTGGATAGGCCTCCCCTGGTTTGAACTTCTGCCTCCTCTCTTCTTCTAACTCACTTTTGGCGCCAGATTTAGTTCTTGTCCACATATTCTGCAAATGTAAGGGAAGTGGATGCAGGATGGGAAACTTTTTTAAAAAGTATCTCCAGACAATTGAAAACACATTTTACACCCAAAATAGTTATGTTTTTCATTTCAGTTGGCCGTGCTTATGTCAAAAAGATATCGTTCTATAGGTTTCTAGACATTTGTTACACCGCAGGTTGTTCAGCAAAATGTTTAGTTTTAGCACTTTCAAAAAATGTGGATAGGATGGGACAGCGGTTAAAAATATATAATGTGAGCATTTTGATATTATAAATACATTACGAGATTATGGTTTATGATTATGATATATTTTATGACATTTCTTATATTTATTTAATTTCCATAAATAATAAAGTAGTAATCCCGTCCCAGACCCAAGCACGGTGCGGTGCAGCGATGAGTCATCGCTGCTGAGTCATCATGCTGACTCAGCCCCCCCCCCTCTGGAAGGAAGGTGAGGGAGGTGGCCAACGATGTGCTGGGAGGAATGGGTCCGAGAGGAGGAAACTGTTCCCTACCCCTCCCTCTCTGGAACGAGACTTCCAACTTTGGTTCTAGAGATGGTAGAAAGTCATGCAATAGCTCATTTGAAAGCTAAGAGTGAGAAAAATGCAGTGGAAAGCTCAGTTTGGTCCTATCTTCCTGGGTTTAGAGAGGAAATGGCAGGAAAACGTCAGAGTGAGAAAATGCAGGTTTTGGTCGTTTTGGGATGAGAAAGTCCATATTTCGGCATGGAGTGCTTGGATGTAAAAACGGAGTGCAAATTCAGACTTTTTGGCAAATTTTGGGTCTAGCAACTTGTTTCCAGCTCAATCGGAGAGAAAAAGTTCTGACCCCCCCCTCTGGAACGAGACTTCCAACTTTGGTTCTAGAGATCGTAGAAAGTCGTGCAATAGCTCGTTTGAAAGCCAAGAGTGAGACAAATTCAGTGGAAGAAACAACTTGTTCATATCTGCCTTCGTTTAGATGTGAGAGTGACTTTAAGACTTTTGTCCATCACCGAAAAACGACGGAGTTAGAATTTTTATGAAAATTGCTCTAGCGGGTGAACGAAGCCTCGGAGGGGAAAACAGAGACCAGATTTGGAATCGGTGTGCCATTTTGCATCTTGAGGGTGAGTTTCAAGTGAATCGGAGAGAAAAAGTTGAGAATTTTCTTCACACTGGGTCTCCACACGGGATTTTTCCTGAAAATGTTAAATTGTGGCCACCTTTGGCGATGAATAGCGGAGGATAGGGAGTGAATGAAGAGCTCGCGTTTTTCTTTTAGGTGCAAGACCGCACTCTGTTCTCCAGGATCCTATCTTTTCAGATGCGTGGAAGGTTTCGTTTCCAAATGAGAGCATGTTTAAAATCGATTTTTTCACATTTTCCAAGATTTTGGAACTTTTGAATAAACGACAGAGTTTTTTCAGCTCGATTTCTGGTCATCGTAGAGGGTCGAGGGATGGCTTAAATGAAAGTTGATAGCGAGAAAACGTGACTGTCAAAATTTGAAGTCAATCGGAGCACTAGAACCGGAGATAGACGTGTTTAAATTTTTGGATGATGGATATTACGTCATCAGCTGATCGCCACAAACTATATAAGTGGAAACTCTACTTGTGGAAATCAGTTCTCCTCCCGACTGGGTTGGGGTAGGTGAACTCCGGAGCTCTGATGATAGCATCGGACATTCCCAATTTCGCGTTTCCACAAGAAACCGACTTAGAAAATTTCATTGCTGATATCAGCTAAGGCGTCAGACTTAAAGGTTCGCCAGGAGATGGCCTTCGTCTCCAGACCATGAAAGACTCCAAAACGTTAAAGGTTTGTAACTTTACTTCTACAAGTCCGTTTGACTTGATGCAAAAAAGGTTCGATCGCTATTGATCAGACCTATATTGACAGACTACTTAAAAAATTTCATAAGTAATACAAAATGCTATAAAATTTAAATTAACTGTTTTTGGAGGTTTTCTGGGGTTTTCGACCCTGCTGAAGTCAATGAAGGCATGGTTAAGTGTGTACAAGCCAGTCTTTACATTATACAAGCGGCTTTTTACTGAAAGCGAGCATGAAACGGAGAGTTTTGCTGTAATATTCCACTGACAGGGTGTTCCTTCGGGACGACGGATGATGCCGTAGTGAGAAGTGTGGCAAGGGAGTGTGTCATATTTTAGACTGAAACCGCTGGGGCAACTCATGTCTCATGTTGGGCATTTGACACAGTTCTCAACGTAGCACTTTGAACGCCAATCGGTTGAGTCTTAGCTATCTTGTCATGGGTGGCATCTAAACATCTCCATTGCAAAACGCTTGTAAATCACGGCTTGCTATCAAGCTGATCAAAGTCTACCAACCTCTTGCAAATAACTCCATCGGTTTTCATGTCTGGCTATCAAGTCATTGACGGTGCAAGTCACGCAGATTTTTGGTGTCATACTTCCTGCTGGTGGGTGTTATTTCGAGACAGCGGTGAAGTCCGTAGCGATGAGTACTGCACGGGACGTTGGCAATGGTAATCCTTGTGAAACCTCTCTGCGTCATGTTTCCAAGTGGTTGCCTTTCGTCTCAACGTTGTACTCTGACCGCCAGGGCGACATTTAGCTATCTGCCACAGGTTACCTCATAAAATCTCCATTGCACTTGTCTCCCGATAGTTGGCCATACATGCGACAATGAACCATGCGTTCTGCTTGTCTCTATCACTAAGACGAAATGGTGAATGCAAAGAAAGGGAAATTCATGCGCCACACACAACCACAAGCTCATTTCTCTCTTCGCTAGTGAACAAACTCTTGTGAGTGTAGTCAGAAAGTATATCATGTTGTACAAAAGTTTTACTGCAACACAGGTTGATGAATAGTTAGAAAGTTTGATCATGACGGTTTATGAAACATAAATGTCATAAAAGCAAAGTTTAGTGTAGTCAAATAGTTTTACCGTGACACACGTCTGTGAGAGTAAAGTTTGGTCATTGAAGTTTTGTTCGTGAGTGTCGTCACAAAGTGTATCATGGTTTGCAAAAGCAAAGTTTAGTGTAGTCAAATAGTTTTACCGCGACGCACGTTTCTGAAAGTAAAGTTTGGTCATTGAAGTTTTGTTCGTGAGTGTCGTCACAAAGTGTATCATGGTTTGCAAAAGCAAAGTTTAGTGTAGTCAAATAGTTTTACCGCGACGCACGTTTCTGAAAGTAAAGTTTGATCATCGAAGTTTTATTCGTGAGTGTAGTCAGAATGTATATCATGTTGTACAAAAGTTTTGCTGCAACACAGGTTGATGCATAGTTAGAAAGTTTGATCATGGCGTCTTGTGAAACACAAATGTCATAAAAGCAAAGTTTAGTGTAGTCGAATAGTTTTACCGTGACACACGTTTGTGAAAGTAAAGTTTGATCATTGAAGTTTTATTCGGTAGTGCCGTCACAAAGTATATCATGGTTTGCAAAAGCGAAGTTTAGTGTAGTCAAATAGTTTTTACCAAAACACACGTTTCTGAAAGTAAAGTATTAGATTACACTGAGTCATCAATACTGTCAAAGGTGTACAAGTCATATCAAGCATATTCAACTGAGTGTCCATTCCTGACACTCATCATCATTTGAAATTATTTGAAGATGAAAAGTTGCATTCGTTTCCCAACTTCATGGTCTGTAGCAAGAGAGCTTGGTTATTCGTTAAAGGCTATAGAAAGTGTTACAAATATAAATGAAAATATTTAAGCTGACGCTTTAGTTGAAAGACTAATGGATCTAGATGAGCATGCTATGAATCATCATTTGGATCGAAGATGGATAGAGGATTTTTCCATGCTGCAATGCAATGATAGTGAAAATAGGAGGATGAAATTGGTGCGATCTGGTGTGAAAAAGAAAAAAGTGACATTTGCAACTGATTTGTCAAGTAGCTCTACCAATAAAAGTGACTTCAGAAAGAAATTCGAAGAAGAGACGATTAAATTGTTATGTGAATGGAACTGCGTTGAGTGTTTTAAAAGGGAACGGTCCCTTCTTTTTTTACCATGTTGCCATGCTGTTGTGTTCTACGTGCTATGTACCTTTGGAAACTATGTTGTGCCCCATCTGTGATCAAGAAATAATTTCAACAGTCAATGTATATAAATGATTTTGATGCAATCCTTGTCGATTTTAAAACAGTCATCTATGACCATGACACCACTGCATCACCGTCTCATTGAAAAGAGAAAGCATGATTATACAAGGCAGTGGATTCTTGTGTTGGAAACACTATTATCATCCAGTGATTATAGAGAGATGATACATCGTTTGAGTAATGCTATCATCATTCACGCAAACTGTGAAGATGTTGACTATATGCTATCTTATAATTGTAAACCAAAGCAGTTTACGAATACACTTTCATCACTGATACATCATGGTCTTCTTTCATTACCTTGCTTGGAGTTATGTATTCTACACGTTGCATATGGGAGGCCTTTTCCACTTAAGCACAATTGATGCAAAGGCATTCAACTTTACAAGTATCATCGTACAAACAGATTGTTCATGTCTGGCTCATAACATCTCAGCAAACGACACAGCTGAACTGTATCCATTGAACTATAGTACCTCACTGAATAATACATTACAGCTACCCCACATGTATCTGCCTGACTATCCCACTGGTACTCTGGTTGTTCTCAGTGTATTGCTTTTTACTGGTGCTGTACTCAATGTCTTTCTCTATTTCATTGCGTTTACGTCTGTGATGTTTCGACGCTGCTGTCGTGTTTAAGCAAAGAACACTCTAACATCCACCGGTAAAAATGGCTAGACGTCGTTCATCTCACCGCTCGCGCAGGCAAAAGTGTCAATCAAATGTAAACAAAAAATTCTGTCTCACTCTTCGTCGCTTATTAAAATTAAAACCATCTCATCAATGTGAGGCAATGAAGCTGGCAAACAATGCCTTCATTCGTAAAATGTGCGCGGAAATACGAAAACTGCGTTATATGACATTATATAGCAAAAAGGCCAATGCAATTGCCAGGCATGGTAAAGTTCTTCGCACCTCGAGCAATCCAAAAACATCAATTCCTACAAAGCGCAAACTATTGTCACAGCGCGGTGGCTTCTCACCCCTTTTAGCGCCTATCATCATGGCAGCGGCTGGTTCTGCTGTGGGAGGATTAGCTGGTGCTCTCGCGAATAAAGCCATTAATGGATAGATACTAAGTTAAAAAAATGGTATGACTTTTCATCAAAATCAACATGGATTTCCGTTTACGCTGTAATCGCACTATGTGTGTCGTAGGACTCTCTCATAGTGGGAAGACACATTTAACACTGCCATTGTTGGAGCGTCGTAATGTTTTTTTTACTGCATACCGAATCGCGTTTTTTCGTGCTGTGGAATTTATCAACATAACCTACATCGTGAATTGGTTGGTAAGGGATACTTGGCTCAACCGGGGATTATCAGCACTACTGATATTCAACCCTATGATATTATCATTCTTGATGATTTACTTAATGAGAGTAAGAACTCACAAGAAGTAACTGCTATGTCTACCAAGGCTGCTCATCAAAAACCATGCTTTATCATTTTTATTATGCAAAATCTTTTTCTAAGTGGAAAGGAAGCACGGACTCGAAGTCTAAACACACATTACTACATCATCTTTAAAAATCCTCCTGATAAAAGTCAAGTTGAATTCCTGTCTCGACAAGTTCTTCCTCGCAAGTGAAAAGCCTTAATTGAAGTATTTGAGGCTGCTACGGAAAAACCTTATAAATATTTATTTTTGGACTTTGCCCAGGAGTGTCCTGAAGATTATCGCTTACGCAGTCATCTCTTTGAGAAACCCATGATCATATATATATTGTTATGAGTGGTTTTCAACGCATGATTGCTATTCCACAAGAGGAATATATACATCTGACTACAATGCAGAGTGTTCATCAACCTTGGGCAAATCACATGTCACAACTTAATCAACAATATGAACAAGAAGCTGTACAAAGTAAAAATCCATATGATCGTTTGATAAAGCAGAGTTCTACCTTAGAAGAAATGAAACAATTGAAAGAAATAATTCGCAATGATCTTTCGCTTGGTTCACCCAAACCCTATCGCAATCGCGCACTGAGCTTATATCGAAGTCTCGAACCCAACTTGAAAATCACACAACGAGGTGAAGTGGTAGGTGATGATGGTACCGTCATTAGGGACTCAGTGGAAGATTTAATTAATCATGCTGTTCGTGATCGCCGTCGTCACTCTACACCTACAGGATGGGAGTTCTTTTTAAAAAGCATGAAGAAATTCAATGTTCCAAAGGCAATTCTTGGACGTGATACCTCACAGGAAATGGAAAATGATTCTACCCTAGGAAGAGAAAGTTGCAAAGTGTAGAGAGACCTAAAAAGAGAATCAAGCAAACTTTGAAAACACCCGAAAAGTTGCCGAAGCGTATACCAAAACCTTCAACACGTTATCCATCATTTGATTTTATCACAGACTTCTAATATAAAGAAGCTATGTTGCATCCCATGTTCAGAGTTGCCGAACATTCATGTGTCATTGAACTGCTTGAGTACATGTTGTAAAAGTGATTCATACAAGACGGCTCAAAAAAGTAGCAAAAGCAGGTCTCAAACACAAACGCAAACCCTAGCGGAGAAAAGACTGATACTTTGAGGCAAATAAACGATCCCTCTTCATAGACGATAGATGAATATCTCAAATCAATTTACTATAACCCAAAGCATTATGCAGGTTATGCTTCAGTGAACAAGTTGTCACAAGCAAGTGGTTATTCACAGAAACAAGTGAAGAGATGGTTAAAAGCTCAACCCGCATATACATTCCACACACAAGCTCGAGAACGCTATCCTACCCGTTCTTATATCGTTCATGATATTGATGATCAATGGCAAGCAGATTTGGCTGATGTTTCTTTATTAGCTAGAAAGAGTAAAGGCCATCGCTTTCTCCTAACTGTCATTGACTTATTTTCCCGTTATGCTTGGGTTCAACCACTCAAGACAAAGCGTAGTAAAGAAGTGGCCGACGCTTTCCAACATATTTTCAGTGAAGGACGCATTCCCACACGTATTCAGACTGATCAAGGGAAAGAGTTTGAAAACAGACATGTGCGTGCTTTATTTCACGAACACAACATTAAGCTGTTTAGTGTGAAAAGTGCATACAAGGTGGATACAATCCGTGAAATCAATGCTAAACGCAAGCAACCATCACAAGGTAAACGTAACATTCAGGTTCGTAACAAAGTTCGTAACAATGTTCGCATTTCAAAGGTGAAAAGCGTGTTTGCGAAAGGATATCTTCCCAATTGGACGGAAGAAATATTTACTGTCTCTGAGGTTAACAGAAAATTCAAGCCCACTACCTACAAGCTTCGTGATTATCATGGCGAAGAGATTGAAGGGAGTTTTTATCGTCATGAGATAACACCCATCACCAAAGAAGATGATGACTACATGGTTGAAAAGATACTTTGTCACCAAATGCGACAAGGGGAAAAGCGGAGCCTGGTGAAATGGGCTGGCTATCCAAATTCAATGAACAGTTGGATTCGTCATTCTGACCTTTATCGTGTTAGTCAACGTTCCTAAGCAAAGTAATGAATTGTGTAAATACAAATAAATAAATACCTATGGATCAAACTGCTACGTTTTATTCTGCCCCCTCCTATACTAGTCATGGAGCTGGCTTTCCCGTTCATGCTGGATCGAGGCGTCAAAAAAAGGGTAGTCTATTGGGTGCTGTCAAAGGTATGATGCTCCCCACTATCGCAAATGTGGGAAAATAAGCTTCAAAGGAAGCTGTAGGATTAGCAGCAGATGTAGCAAGTGATGCGCTTTCAGGAAGATTGCCGATTCGTAAATCGCTAAAGCGTCATGGAATACAGCGTTTGAAGAATGTCGGTAAGGCTGGTATCAGGTCTGTCATCAGTCATATCAATCCACTCTCTACTTCAGGCAAACGTAAACGAAGAGCATCTCGTGTCCTTCCTAGCAAACGCAGACGACGTGGACTGTTTTAAATATGGAATGTAAAACCTCATCCCTTTGCTTATTTGATAGAACACCCACATAGACGGATATCATTAGAAATTATGTATCCATTCGTCATCAACAGACAAGTATCGATTCTGGTAGTGTCATTGAGTTTTTAATATTAGGAAATGATGCTGAGTACATCGATGTAAATGACATCAATCTACATGTTAAGTTTAAGATAGTAAATAAGGACGGTACAAACCTTGGCGACAAGGACAAAGTAGCCGTGAATAACTTGGCAATAGCAACGCTCTTCAAGGATGTATCATTGACCATTGGTGAAACTCGGGTTGAAGGTGGTCAACACAGCTATCCCTATCTCGGTTATTTTTCAGCAGTCATGCAGTTCCAGCCACAAGCACAAAAGAGTCACATGGCTGTTATGGGTTGGTGTAAAGATGAAGCTGGTAAATTTGATAGTGACAAAAACAAGGGATTTGTCACTCGTGAAAAGTGGACTGCAGAAAGTAGGATGTGTGAATTATATGGTCCCCTGTACTTGGACTTTTTCCTTTCCATCAATCTCGAATCTTAATGTCGAAAGTAGACATGCGAGTTCATCTCTTGCCGAACGATCCTAAATTTGTATTGAATACTTATGGAATAAAGACTGAATTTAAGATTGTATTTGAAAGTGTTAGGCTTTATGTGCGACGAATGACAGTGAATCATTCGGTGATTAATGGTCACGAGATGGGTTTGAAGAAGTATGATGCTCTTTATGATATAAATCATACTGAGATCCATAGTTTCACCATTCCTCGTGCGCAAAGGAGCTTTGTTAAAGATAGTTTGCTTCCTATACAATCACCAAAAATGATCAATGTGGGATTGATTGCAAATGATGCATACAATGGTAATATATCGAAGAATCCCTTCAACTTTGAACACTTTGGTTTAAATCAAATCGGATTGTATCGTGATACTGATTGCATTCCTGGTACTCCTTTTTGCCCAGACTTCGCTAATGGCCATTATTCTCGCTCATATCAAAATACTATGGAGACCTTTAAATACTGGAATACTGATGACACCAATGGTTTGACCTATGATGAATTTGCTAAAGGTTATGCGCTTTATGCATTTGATTTGACAGCAAACAATGAACCAGGTGCTTCTTATCGTCCGGGCACTGCCACAAAGGGTCTTAAACTAGAATTCTTCTTTGAAAAGGATTTGACGAAAACAGTCAATGTACTCATCTATGCTGTGTTCGATTCCACCATTCGAATTAACAGGCTACGTGACGTTTCCGCTTTTTATACAAGTTAATGAGTTGGTCATCTGATGCAGAGCTAGAGCGAGTCGTTCAAGAACATGGTGATGAACGCACTGTTGCAGCATTTCGAGGTGTGTTTTCCATTAATAATATGCCCACAGTTTTACCAAAACCACCCTCATTCATTATCATGAATGCTGATACAACACACTTAACCGGCAAACACAGGAAGGTTTTGTTTATTGATAAAAACTATTGCGGTGAAATCTTTGATTCATTGGCTTTACCAAACTGTAATTATGTTACACGTTTCATGAACCGTCATTCACGAACATGGATTCGCTATGCTTTGGCCTATCACCATCCCTTGTCTTCAACATGTGGAGCCTATGCCCTCTACTTTGTAATGCAACGACTACATTATGACTCTTTACTCGACATTTGTAAACACTTTTCACATGATACCCTTATCAATGAAAAGCGCATTCGTAACTTTTATAAACGCCTTCAATAAATATGTGCGATTAAAATTTGTTTTCTTTATTATACTTCAATGGAAAAGTAGATGATGTGATTGAATAGGTTGTATTTAGTTATCAAACATGAATAGGTAGAGATAAGAAGACATTGTTCACTTGTTCACTTGTCACACTCATGGTTATGAGTGTTGGTTTGTTGAAGGTAAGTCATTATGCGAGGATGTATACGTTCTCTATACTTGTTCCAACTTGAGGATGTAAAATGTATAACACCATCTTGATCATGAAGAGCAATGAAATCTCGTCGAATGATGAATAGACGTCCACCTAGAGGGATATAGTACATTGGATGATGCATGATATGTAGAGCATCGTGGAGGTTATCCATTTGAAAAGGTGATAAACTTATTTTGACTTGTCGATGAGTATCGTAAAAGGTAATGCGACGAGCCTTCCATGTAATGTGACACTGAGAAGAGAGCTTGGCAATCATGGTTAGTTTTAGACATAGCAAAACTTTTGCTTAGTCTTCTCGTTGAAGCAAAGCATTCATAAGAAATGGACGAAGTCATGTTAAGATTGATCATCATATTATCATTTGCAATAGTGACATTAGTGACATTGGTTCTTGTGGACTTTTGGGAGTCCATACAGCCGAGCCGGTTGAGAACCGACCGGTTTGGTAATTTTGAAAATAGACTCGGAAATCAGGCCTTTGCTTTTCAATTGCACAAGTTTACGAACAAATCTATCCTCTTCCAGAATGAACGGATTCTTCTTTGATCGAGCACATGAAGAATACTTTTTGAATTTTGATTCATTTTCCAGAAGCTTTTTCATTTTGGAAACATAAGCGGTGCGCTTCTCAATAACCACCCCATTGCCCTTATCAAACTTGCTGATATAAAGATGTTTGCGAGAAGAGAGATGACGAAGAATTTTGATCTTGGAGCGCCAATATTTAGAAACTTTGTGGCGAGAAAAGTAAGACTTGAAGGCACTGCGAAATTTATGTTTGAGAGTGCTCATCTTGTCCTCATCGAGAGAACCAAGCGGAATTTGACTGAAGATAGCTTCAGCTTCGGCTTTCTCATTGTCCAGATGGATACTTTGTCTCGGAAGAGTCATGGAAAAGCCCGTTATTCATGTTAATCAATTATCATGTTAAAAAATTGGATCACAAATCAATTCGTTTTGATTTATCAAATTTACGGGCATTGTTCACCAATATATATATATATATATATATATATATATTATAGGTACGAATGTATTGAAATAGGCTTGAGTAATGAAAATAAATATTTCTAGAACCTATGAATAAAGTTATACATAGACCTACATATATACACGCATAAAACATCTTCATTACGTTTCAGGTGTAGTCGGAGCGCTTGATGGCTCTCATATTAAAATCAAAAAACCGTCAACGCCTGAGTCCGAGGAATGCCGCAATCGAAAAGGTTATATGTCCATAAACGTTCAGGGAGTATACTCTCATGACCTCAAATTTACAAATTTAGTAGCTCGTTGGAAGGGTTCGACGCATGACTCCAGAATTTGGAGGAATTCTTCTCTGTGTAGCCGTTTCCTCGACGGTGAATTCGAGGAATATTTATTTGGTGACAGTGGCTATGCGGTTACTGCACATGTTTTAACGCCGATTCTCAACCCTACATCTGCGGGAGAGAGACGATACAACGCTTCACACATCAGAACCAGAAATACCATAGAGCGGGCATTCGGACTTTGGAAGTCGCGTTTTCGCTGCCTCCTTGGAACCTTAAGACGCTGTCGAGTAAGAAGATGCTGTCGAGTACTAGTAGCCACTGCAATTATGCATAACATCGCAATTGAAGAAAAAGTGCCACATGTGGAAGACGTATTGGTGGAAGAACAGGACGTCTATCCGGATCCCAATACCGATGGGAACGCTTCAAGACATACTTTGCGTAGAACGATTATTCAGAATATTTTCACTTAATACAAGTCTACACAGTAGATGGAAAAAATTTGTTAAATTGTTAAAATTGTTGACGGTGTAAGTTGTCTTCAACCATCTATTAATATTTGTATTGACCTACTTAAATTACTCTAGTAGGTCTAAGCGCGTACAAAATAGAACGATTTTCCATGTAAAATGCTTTTCTAGATTTATTTTGGAAGTGAATCTATGAATTAATAATAGTCTGCTGCAAAAAATGTAAAAAACGAAGTAACATTAATAGTCATAATGAACAATTGATGAATTAATAGACGGGCAAAAAACGTAGTGCCTGGTTTCTCAACATCATAATTTTATAAACTCTCATTTGATTTGGGAGTTGCTACTATTTTCCACAAAATTGCATTCGATTATAGTATGTTTGATTTCATCAGTTTCCAAATAAAAAAATTCATTATATCATGTTAAAAATATTCTGTTTACTGTGAGATGAAAGACAGATGCAACACGTGAAATGTAATTTTATTATTTGCGGAAATTTTGGGGTAGAAAAATCGTCTCAAAAATCGAAGCTCAACTACAATCACCAAAATTTTGCCTGTATAGCGCATTCAAGTTTCGCATGGCTGCCTCATGTTCCTTTTCTTTGTATTGACACTCTGATTGTTTCATTTTCAGTTCCGTCTCAAATATTTCAATCTTGATCTTATGTTCTGTTTCCAACATCTCCATTCTTCTATCGTGATATATCTCCGCCAGACGCTTTGCTGATTTCCCTTGCTGTTGATTTCGTTTGTTGCTTGGAAGATCTGGATGATCGGTTGTCGGTTTGTCAACCTCGTCGTCTGACCGTGTGTAAGGAAACAGAGAGCGAAATATAGTATAATAAGATACTGATACCCGCAAATTTCAGAAATACTCGATAATTCATTTTCTAAAGGAAAAGTGCTGAATATACTGAATAGTTGCGTGATAAAAATGTTCTACTTAATATTGGATATGTCGTACCAAATTACGGCAGGTGTGTGACTCCTACTAATGATAAATTGAATATACAATAAATTATGATGTCATGAATTGCTCATATTGATTCTCCAAGATAAATTCCTAGGTACGAATATCTGAAATGAGAAAGAAAACATTATTTGATAATACGTGGTTGCTTACCGCAAGAATCTACATGGTCGTTGTCATGCACGCCTTCCAACGGACCCTGATCCGGGCACACTCCAGTAATCAAACTCGTTGTTCCAGTTTTATCTTCTGCATTAATGGATAGGCCTCCCCTGGTTTGAACTTCTGCCTCCTATCTTCTTCTAACTCACTTTTGGCGCCAGATTTAGTTCTTGTCCACATATTCTGCAAATGTAAGGAAAGTGGATGCAGGATGGGAAACTTTTTTAAAAAGTATCTCCAGACAATTGAAAACACATTTTACACCCAAAATAGTTATGTTTTTCATTTCAGTTGGCCGTGCTTATGTCAAAAAGATATTGTTCTATAGGTTTCTAGACATTTGTTACACCGCAAAATGTTCAGCAAAATGTTTAGTTTTAGCACTTTCAAAAAATGTGGATAGGATGGGACAGCGGTTAAAAATATATAATGTGAGCATTTTGATATTATAAATACATTACGAGATTATGGTTTATGATTATGATATATTTTATGACATTTCTTATATTTATTTAATTTCCATAAATAATAAAGTAGTAATCCCGTCCCAGACCCAAGCACGGTGCGGTGCAGCGATGAGTCATCGCTGCTGAGTCATCATGCTGACTCAGTCCCCCCCCTCTGGAAGGAAGGTGAGGGAGGTGGCCAACGATGTGCTGGGAGGAATGGGTCCGAGAGGAGGAAACTGTTCCCTACCCCCCCTCTCTGGAACGAGACTTCCAACTTTGGTTCTAGAGATAGTAGAAAGTCATGCAATAGCTCATTTGAAAGCTAAGAGTGAGAAAAATGCAGTGGAAAGCTCAGTTTGGTCCTATCTTCCTGGGTTTAGAGAGGAAATGGCAGGAAAACGTCAGAGTGAGAAAAGGCAGGTTTTGGTCGTTTTGGGATGAGAAAGTCCATATTTCGGCATGGAGTGCTTGGATGTAAAAACGGAGTGCAAATTCAGACTTTTTGGCAAATTTTGGGTCTAGCAACTTGTTTCCAGCTCAATCGGAGAGAAAAAGTTCTGACCCCCCCTCTGGAACGAGACTTCCAACTTTGGTTCTAGAGATCGTAGAAAGTCGTGCAATAGCTCGTTTGAAAGCCAAGAGTGAGACAAATTCAGTGGAAGAAGCAACTTGTTCATATCTGCCTTCGTTTAGATGTCAGAGTGACTTTAAGACTTTTGTCCATCACCGAAAAACGACAGAGTTAGAATTTTTATGAAAATGGCTCTAGCGGGTGAACGAAGCCTCGGAGGGGAAAACAGAGACCAGATTTGGAATCGGTGTGCCATTCTGCATCTTGAGGGTGAGTTTCAAGTGAATCGGAGAGAAAAAGTTGAGAATTTTCTTCACACTGGGTCTCCACACGGGATTTTTCCTGAAAATGTTAAATTGTGGCCACCTTTGGCGATGAATAGCGGAGGATAGGGAGTGAATGAAGAGCTCGCGTTTTTCTTTTAGGGGCAAGATCGCACTCTGTTCTCTAGGATCCTATCTTTTCAGATGCGTGGAAGGTTTCGTTTCCAAATGAGAGCATGTTTAAAATCGATTTTTTCACATTTTCCAAGATTTTGGAACTTTTGAATAAACGACAGAGTTTTTTCAGCTCGATTTCTGGTCATCGTAGAGGGTCGAGGGATGGCTTAAATGAAAGTTGATAGCGAGAAAACGTGACTGTCAAAATTTGAAGTCAATCGGAGCACTAGAACCGGAGATAGACGTGTTTAAATTTTTGGATGATGGATATTACGTCATCAGCTGATCGCCACAAACTATATAAGTGGAAACTCTACTTGTGGAAATCAGTTCTCCTCCCGACTGGGTTGGGGTAGGTGAACTCCGGAGCTCTGATGATAGCATCGGACATTCCCAATTTCGCGTTTCCACAAGAAACCGACTTAGAAAATTTCATTGCTGATATCAGCTAAGGCGTCAGACTTAAAGGTTCGCCAGGAGATGGCCTTCGTCTCCAGACCATGAAAGACTCCAAAACGTTAAAGGTTTGTAACTTTACTTCTACAAGTCCGTTTGACTTGATGCAAAAAAGGTTCGATCGCTATTGATCAGACCTATATTGACAGACTACTTAAAAAATTTCATAAGTAATACAAAATGCTATAAAATTTAAATTAACTGTTTTTGGAGGTTTTCTGGGGTTTTCGACCCTGCTGAAGTCAATGAAGGCATGGTTAAGTGTGTACAAGCCAGTCTTTACATTATACAAGCGGCTTTTTACTGAAAGCGAGCATGAAACGGAGAGTTTTGCTGTAATATTCCACTGACAGGGTGTTCCTTCGGGACGGCGGATGATGCCGTAGTGAGAAGTGTGGCAAGGGAGTGTGTCATATTCTAGACCGAAACCGCTGGGGCAACTCATGTCTCATGTTGGGCATTTGACACAGTTCTCAACGTAGCACTTTGAACGCCAATCGGTTGAGTCTTAGCTATCTTGTCATGGGTGGCATCTAAACATCTCCATTGCAAAACGCTTGTAAATCACGGCTTGCTATCAAGCTGATCAAAGTCTACCAACCTCTTGCAAATAACTCCATCGGTTTTCATGTCTGGCTATCAAGTCATTGACGGTGCAAGTCACGCAGATTTTTGGTGTCATACTTCCTGCTGGTGGGCGTTCTTTCGAGACAGCGGTGAAGTCCGTAGCGATGAGTAGTGCACGGGACGTTGGCAATGGTAATCCTTGTGAAACCTCTCTGCGTCATGTTTCCAAGTGGTTGCCCTTCGTCTCAACGTTGTACTCTGACCGCCAGGGCGACATTTAGCTATCTGCCACAGGTTACCTCATAAAATCTCCATTGCACTTGTCTCCCGATAGTTGGCCATACATGCGACAATGAACCATGCGTTCTGCTTGTCTCTATCACTAAGACGAAATGGTGAATGCAAAGAAAGGGAAATTCATGCGCCACACGCAACCACAAGCTCATTTCTCTCTTCGCTAGTGAACAAACTCTTGTGAGTGTAGTCAGAAAGTATATCATGTTGTACAAAAGTTTTACTGCAACACAGGTTGATGAATAGTTAGAAAGTTTGATCATGACGGTTTATGAAACATAAATGTCATAAAAGCAAAGTTTAGTGTAGTCAAATAGTTTTACCGTGACACACGTCTGTGAGAGTAAAGTTTGGTCATTGAAGTTTTGTTCGTGAGTGTCGTCACAAAGTGTATCATGGTTTGCAAAAGCAAAGTTTAGTGTAGTCAAATAGTTTTACCGCGACGCACGTTTCTGAAGGTAAAGTTTGATCATCGAAGTTTTATTCGTGAGTGTAGTCAAAATGTATATCATGTTGTACAAAAGTTTTGCTGCAACACAGGTTGATGCATAGTTAGAAAGTTTGATCATGGCGTCTTATGAAACACAAATGTCATAAAAGCAAAGTTTAGTGTAGTCGAATAGTTTTACCGTGACACACGTTTGTGAAAGTAAAGTTTGATCATTGAAGTTTTATTCGGTAGTGTCGTCACAAAGTGTATCATGGTTTGCAAAAGGAAAGTTTAGTGTAGTCAAATAGTTTTTACCAAAACACACGTTTCTGAAAGTAAAGTATTAGATTACACTGAGTCATCAATACTGTCAAAGGTGTACAAGTCATATCAAGCATATTCAACTGAGTGTCCATTCCTGACACTCATCATCATTTGAAATTATTTGAAGATGAAAAGTTGCATTCGTTTCCCAACTTCATGGTCTGTAGCAAGAGAGCTTGGTTATTCGTTAAAGGCTATAGAAAGTGCTACAAATATAAATGAAAATATTTAAGCTGACGCTTTAGTTGAAAGACTAATGGATCTAGATGAGCATGCTATGAATCTTCATTTGGATCGAAGATGGATAGAGGATTTTTCCATGCTGCAATGCAATGATAGTGAAAATAGGAGGATGAAATTGGTGCGATCTGGAGTGAAAAAGAATAAAGTGACATTTGCAACTGATTTGTCAAGTAGCTCTACCAATAAAAGTGACTTCAGAAAGAAATTCGAAGAAGAGACGATTAAATTATTATGTGAATGGAACTGCGTTGAGTGTTTTAAAAGGGAACGGTCCCTTCTTTTTTTACCATGTTGCCATGCTGTTATGTGTTCTACGTGCTATGTACCTTTGGAAACTATGTTGTGCCCCATCTGTGATCAAGAAATAATTTCAACAGTCAATGTATATAAATGATTTTGATGCAATCCTTGTCGATTTTAAAACAGTCATCTATGACCATGACACCACTGCATCACCGTCTCATTGAAAAGAGAAAGCATGATTATACAAGGCAGTGGATTCTTGTGTTGGAAACACTATTATCATCCAGTGATTATAGAGAGATGATACATCGTTTGAGTAATGCTATCATCATTCACGCAAACTGTGAAGATGTTGACTATATGCTATCTTATAATTGTAAACCAAAGCAGTTTACGAATACACTTTCATCACTGATACATCATGGTCTTCTTTCATTACCTTGCTTGGAGTTATGTATTCTACACGTTGCATATGGGAGGCCTTTTCCACTTAAGCACAATTGATGCAAAGGCATTCAACTTTACAAGTATCATCGTACAAACAGATTGTTCATGTCTGGCTCATAACATCTCAGCAAACGACACAGCTGAACTGTATCCATTGAACTATAGTACCTCACTGAATAATACATTACAGCTACCCCACATGTATCTGCCTGACTATCCCACTGGTACTCTGGTTGTTCTCAGTGTATTGCTTTTTACTGGTGCTGTACTCAATGTCTTTCTCTATTTCATTGCGTTTACGTCTGTGATGTTTCGACGCTGCTGTCGTGTTTAAGCAAAGAACACTCTAACATCCACCGGTAAAAATGGCTAGACGTCGTTCATCTCACCGCTCGCGCAGGCAAAAGTGTCAATCAAATGTAAACAAAAAATTCTGTCTCACTCTTCGTCGCTTATTAAAATTAAAACCATCTCATCGATGTGAGGCAATGAAGCTGGCAAACAATGCCTTCATTCGTAAAATGTGCGCGGAAATACGAAAACTGCGTTATATGACATTATATAGCAAAAAGGCCAATGCAATTGCCAGGCATGGTAAAGTTCTTCGCACCTCGAGCAATCCAAAAACATCAATTCCTACAAAGCGCAAACTATTGTCACAGCGCGGTGGCTTCTCACCCCTTTTAGCGCCTATCATCATGGCAGCGGCTGGTTCTGCTGTGGGAGGATTAGCTGGTGCTCTCGCGAATAAAGCCATTAATGGATAGATACTAAGTTAAAAAAATGGTATGACTTTTCATCAAAATCAACATGGATTTCCGTTTACGCTGTAATCGCACTATGTGTGTCGTAGGACTCTCTCATAGTGGGAAGACACATTTAACACTGCCATTGTTGGAGCGTCGTAATGTTTTTTTTACTGCATACCGAATCGCGTTTTTTCGTGCTGTGGAATTTATCAACATAACCTACATCGTGAATTGGTTGGTAAGGGATACTTGGCTCAACCGGGGATTATCAGCACTACTGATATTCAACCCTATGATATTATCATTCTTGATGATTTACTTAATGAGAGTAAGAACTCACAAGAAGTAACTGCTATGTCTACCAAGGCTGCTCATCACAAACCATGCTTTATCATTTTTATTATGCAAAATCTTTTTCTAAGTGGAAAGGAAGCACGGACTCGAAGTCTAAACACACATTACTACATCATCTTTAAAAATCCTCCTGATAAAAGTCAAGTTGAATTCCTGTCTCGACAAGTTCTTCCTCGCAAGTGAAAAGCCTTAATTGAAGTATTTGAGGCTGCTACGGAAAAACCTTATAAATATTTATTTTTGGACTTTGCCCAGGAGTGTCCTGAAGATTATCGCTTACGCAGTCATCTCTTTGAGAAACCCATGATCATATATATATTGTTATGAGTGGTTTTCAACGCATGATTGCTATTCCACAAGAGGAATATATACATCTGACTACAATGCAGAGTGTTCATCAACCTTGGGCAAATCACATGTCACAACTTAATCAACAATATGAACAAGAAGCTGTACAAAGTAAAAATCCATATGATCGTTTGATAAAGCAGAGTTCTACCTTAGAAGAAATGAAACAATTGAAAGAAATAATTCGCAATGATCTTTCGCTTGGTTCACCCAAACCCTATCGCAATCGCGCACTGAGCTTATATCGAAGTCTCGAACCCAACTTGAAAATCACACAACGAGGTGAAGTGGTAGGTGATGATGGTACCGTCATTAGGGACTCAGTGGAAGATTTAATTAATCATGCTGTTCGTGATCGCCGTCGTCACTCTACACCTACAGGATGGGAGTTCTTTTTAAAAAGCATGAAGAAATTCAATGTTCCAAAGGCAATTCTTGGACGTGATACCTCACAGGAAATGGAAAATGATTCTACCCTAGGAAGAGAAAGTTGCAAAGTGTAGAGAGACCTAAAAAGAGAATCAAGCAAACTTTGAAAACACCCGAAAAGTTGCCGAAGCGTATACCAAAACCTTCAACACGTTATCCATCATTTGATTTTATCACAGACTTCTAATATAAAGAAGCTATGTTGCATCCCATGTTCAGAGTTGCCGAACATTCATGTGTCATTGAACTGCTTGAGTACATGTTGTAAAAGTGATTCATACAAGACGGCTCAAAAAAGTAGCAAAAGCAGGTCTCAAACACAAACGCAAACCCTAGCGGAGAAAAGACTGATACTTTGAGGCAAATAAACAATCCCTCTTCATAGACGATAGATGAATATCTCAAATCAATTTACTATAACCCAAAGCATTATGCAGGTTATGCTTCAGTGAAAAAGTTGTCACAAGCAAGTGGTTATTCACAGAAACAAGTGAAGAGATGGTTAAAAGCTCAACCCGCATATACATTCCACACACAAGCTCGAAAACGCTATCCTACCCGTTCTTATATCGTTCATGATATTGATGATCAATGGCAAGCAGATTTGGCTGATGTTTCTTTATTAGCTAGAAAGAGTAAAGGCCATCGCTTTCTCCTAACTGTCATTGACTTATTTTCCCGTTATGCTTGGGTTCAACCACTCAAGACAAAGCGTAGTGAAGAAGTGGCCGACGCTTTCCAACATATTTTCAGTGAAGGACGCATTCCCACACGTATTCAGACTGATCAAGGGAAAGAGTTTGAAAACAGACATGTGCGTGCTTTATTTCACGAACACAACATTAAGCTGTTTAGTGTGAAAAGTGCATACAAGGTGGATACAATCCGTGAAATCAATGCTAAACGCAAGCAACCATCACAAGGTAAACGTAACATTCAGGTTCGTAACAAAGTTCGCATTTCCAAGGTGAAAAGCGTGTTTGCGAAAGGATATCTTCCCAATTGGACGGAAGAAATATTTACTGTCTCTGAGGTTAACAGAAAATTCAAGCCCACTACCTACAAGCTTCGTGATTATCATGGTGAAGAGATTGAAGGGAGTTTTTATCGTCATGAGATAACACCCATCACCAAAGAAGATGATGACTACATGGTTGAAAAGATACTTTGTCACCAAATGCGACAAGGGGAAAAGTGGAGCCTGGTGAAATGGGCTGGCTATCCAAATTCAATGAACAGTTAGATTCGTCATTCTGACCTTTATCGTGTTAGTCAACGTTCCTAAGCAAAGTAATGAATTGTGTAAATACAAATAAATAAATACCTATGGATCAAACTGCTACGTTTTATTCTGCCCCCTCCTATACTAGTCATGGAGCTGGCTTTCCCGTTCATGCTGGATCGAGGCGTCAAAAAAAGGGTAGTCTATTGGGTGCTGTCAAAGGTATGATGCTCCCCACTATCGCAAATGTGGGAAAATAAGCTTCAAAGGAAGCTGTAGGATTAGCAGCAGATGTAGCAAGTGATGCGCTTTCAGGAAGATTGCCGATTCGTAAATCGCTAAAGCGTCATGGAATACAGCGTTTGAAGAATGTCGGTAAGGCTGGTATCAGGTCTGTCATCAGTCATATCAATCCACTCTCTACTTCAGGCAAACGTAAACGAAGAGCATCTCGTGTCCTTCCTAGCAAACGCAGACGACGTGGACTGTTTTAAATATGGAATGTAAAACCTCATCCCTTTGCTTATTTGATAGAACACCCACATAGACGGATATCATTAGAAATTATGTATCCATTCGTCATCAACAGACAAGTATCGATTCTGGTAGTGTCATTGAGTTTTTAATATCAGGAAATGATGCTGAGTACATCGATGTAAATGACATCAATCTACATGTTAAGTTTAAGATAGTAAATAAGGACGGTACAAACCTTGGCGACAAGGACAAAGTAGCCGTGAATAACTTGGCAATAGCAACGCTCTTCAAGGATGTATCATTGACCATTGGTGAAACTCGGGTTGAAGGTGGTCAACACAGCTATCCCTATCTCGGTTATTTTTCAGCAGTCATGCAGTTCCAGCCACAAGCACAAAAGAGTCACATGGCTGTTATGGGTTGGTGTAAAGATGAAGCTGGTAAATTTGATAGTGACAAAAACAAGGGATTTGTCACTCGTGAAAAGTGGACTGCAGAAAGTAGGATGTGTGAATTATATGGTCCCCTGTACTTGGACTTTTTCCATCAATTACGTTTCTTAATGTCAAAAGTAGACATGCGAGTTCATCTCTTGCCGAACGATCCTAAATTTGTATTGAATACTTATGGAGTAAAGACTGAATTTAAGATTGTATTTGAAAGTGTTAGGCTTTATGTGCGACGAATGACAGTGAATCATTCGGTGATTAATGGTCACGAGATGGGTTTGAAGAAGTATGATGCTCTTTATGATATAAATCATACTGAGATCCATAGTTTCACCATTCCTCGTGCGCAAAGGAGCTTTGTTAAAGATAGTTTGCTTCCTATACAATCACCAAAAATGATCAATGTGGGATTGATTGCAAATGATGCATACAATGGTAATATATCGAAGAATCCTCTCAACTTTGAACACTTTGGTTTAAATCAAATCGGATTGTATCGTGATACTGATTGCATTCCTGGTACTCCTTTTTGCCCAGACTTCGCTAATGGCCATTATTCTCGCTCATATCAAAATACAATGGAGACCTTTAAATACTGGAATACTGATGACACCAATGGTTTGACCTATGATGAATTTGCTAAAGGTTATGCGCTTTATGCATTTGATTTGACAGCAAACAATGAACCAGGTGCTTCTTATCGTCCGGGCACTGCCACAAAGGGTCTTAAACTAGAATTCTTCTTTGAAAAGGATTTGACGAAAACAGTCAATGTACTCATCTATGCTGTGTTCGATTCCACCATTCGAATTAACAGGCTACGTGACGTTTCCGCTTTTTATACAAGTTAATGAGTTGGTCATCTGATGCAGAGCTAGAGCGAGTCGTTCAAGAACATGGTGATGAACGCACTGTTGCAGCATTTCGAGGTGTGTTTTCCATTAATAATATGCCCACAGTTTTACCAAAACCACCCTCATTCATTATCATGAATGCTGATACAACACACTTAACCGGCAAACACAGGAAGGTTTTGTTTATTGATAATAACTATTGCGGTGAAATCTTTGATTCATTGGCTTTACCAAACTGTGATTATGTTACACGTTTCATGAACCGTCATTCACGAAAATGGATTCGCTATGCTTTGGCCTATCAACATCCCTTGTCTTCAACATGTGGAGCCTATGCCCTCTACTTTGTAATGCAACGACTACATTATGACTCTTTACTCGACATTTGTAAACATTTTTCACATGATACCCTTGTCAATGAAAAGCGCATTCGTAACTTTTATAAACGCCTTCAATAAATATGTGCGATTAAAATTTGTTTTCTTTATTATACTTCAATGGAAAAGTAGATGATGTGATTGAATAGGTTGTATTTAGTCATTAAACATGAATAGGTAGAGATAAGAAGACATTGTTCACTTGTTCACTTGTCACACTCATGGTTATGAGTGTTGGTTTGTTGAAGGTAAGTCATTATGCGAGGATGTATACGTTCTCTATACTTGTTCCAACTTGAGGATGTAAAATGTATAACACCATCTTGATCATGAAGAGCAATGAAATCTCGTCGAATGATGAATAGACGTCCACCTAGAGGGATATAGTACATTGGATGATGCATGATATGTAGAGCATCGTGGAGGTTATCCATTTGAAAAGGTGATAAACTTATTTTGACTTGTCGATGAGTATCGTAAAAGGTAATGCGACGAGCCTTCCATGTAATGTGACACTGAGAAGAGAGCTTGGCAATCATGGTTAGTTTTAGACATAGCAAAACTTTTGCTTAGTCTTCTCGTTGAAGCAAAGCATTCATAAGAAATGGACGAAGTCATGTTAAGATTGATCATCATATTATCATTTGCAATAGTGACATTAGCGGGACGAGGATTAGATGGTGCAGTTCGTCTCATCAAATCACCTATTCATGCAATAAGACCTATTGAAGATGTAATTCTTTCCGGCATAGCCGATCCTTGGCAAAATCATGCTTACAAACTTCAGATTTTACGTCAACGAATGGGTCATGCGTGGGAATTGGTGTTAACAGATTATGGCTTTAAGCGATCGCCTGTAGGCGGCATCGATTTGATCAATCCTGTACGTCGCATTGCAATGGAATTAAAAAATTGGTGTCGCGTGAGCTCATCAATGAAACGTGAAATATTTCATACCCTTGCAGATTTTAAACGTAGAAGACCAAGATATCAAGTCATGTTTGGTTGCATCAACTATCGCAATAAGAAAGAAGGCGGTACAACCATACTTAGAGGAGTGCATTATGTTAAAGGGCAATCACTCTTAACCAAATTCCTAGGACGACAGAAAGTACCTACTGTGAACAGATTGAAAGCAGCAGTTCGTTATGTCATGCGACATAACGCCTAAGCAAACGACGCATTATGTTGATACTTAAACATGGAGTTTACAGCAGTGTTTCCCAGTAATGCTCAACCTAAGCGATATGAAAATACTGCTGCTGAGTTTGAGACTGATTTAACACAGCCGATTGACCTAAATGGTGATTGGGAAGTAGCCTTGCAAGATTTGAGCTATGTGAATAATATAAGAACCATTGCAAATGAAGAGATTACATTAGACACTGCAACGAATCAAGACTTGTACTTTCCAAAACTAGAGCGAAATGATAAAGTACATACCTACAACTTGAATGAACATGCAGCAGAGTGGAACTCTATTCCTACAGTAAACACCCGTCGGGGAAAGCGAGCTGTTGATGAGATTGTAAATGGCCCTACTTTAATTATCACTGCAGATGCGGACATACCCATTGCTAAAAATGCTTCACCCCTGAGATGGAAAATACCTACAAACCCATCATTCCGTCATCGTTTAGAGCAATCATACTATTATATGAAAATTAAACGCCTATTGAATGCTATGAATGATTTGGTAAAGTATCCATGGTTCTGGCAGATGGATCCAAATCTACATAAAGTTACCCTCTACATGAGACCGACTACTATTTCCCATGGATTTTATGTGAGTGGACCTCTGCAAAAGATATTGAATCTTAAATCACGTTTCTTTCTGCCCATCGCAAAATTTGCAGAAGTAAAAGGAGACGGTACCTTCCCTTTGAGAGCTCAAGTGTCCATGAAAGTATCAAAGCAGATTAAGAAATATCCAAATTGGCACAGGAAAAAATTTAATATTACCCTTCTTCCCCTTGATCGCATGCATGAGCGCTTTGTGCTTTTTAAATCTGGTACTGTTGATGACTTGATCAAACAGGTAAATGAAATAAATGGATTATCCATGTCCATCACTCGAGTACACAATAAAGCAAGGATTGATTTCCGAAATGATTATGAGCGTTCACACATTGGATTTGTTCACATCAATTCTAAATTTCGCGATTTGCTCTCTTTGAATACAGACGTCTTGTGGTCACACCATGAATGGGGGAATGTGAAAATAACATCTGAACAGCAATTCGATTGCCGAATGGTCCTTTATTTCAAACGCACAGACCCTGTTTTACGTCCCAGTATTACATGGAAGCCAAATGAAAAGTTACCGATACCTCCAAAGCATTATAACAATGGCTATGATGTTTGTACATACTTGAAAAAGGGTGCATCAAATATGCACTCATATCATTTTGACTATGATCCTAAAGCAAATACATTCTGTATCAGTGTACATGGCAAAACGGTCATTCACATTTCAAAAGAGTTAACAAAGACTTTAGGATTCAAACGTGACATATTCTACGACGAGAAGTACTGTGGCTCAACATCCTTGCTCGATATGAATATCAATCACTTTTACATTTACACTAGCTTTATCCATTCAACATAAGTTGGTGGTCAAAGAGTTCCCCTTTTAAGATATATTCCTATTGACAGTGGCGACTTTGGTGTGACCATGCACAGGGAGTTCCTGAACAAGGTATACATTCCAGTCAATGTATCACGATTATCCCATTGCAAATTTGGTATCTATGATGATAGTGGTAATCCTATTCAATTCATTGGTGGTTGTACTGTCTTAACACTTCATTTTCGTCAGATAACATCAAATCATTAAATCTGTATGTTGCGTGTGGCGCAGTCAATGTCTTTTCTTTCTTGATTAGGTGGCCGTTAAGGCCGTGGTCTCATGAAGACCGTTTGGGGCATTCTCTGGTCTCATCAAAGGGCTTTTCACTCCTGAAAGTCAGCCTCGTTTATGAAAGGCTCACTCTCAACAGTTCGTAGAGTGAGCTGCTTGCAGCCTTCAATCATTTGTCTCTCTTCCTCTTCCTCTTTTTGTTGAAACTTTCTCTCAACTTCCTTCTTCGTAGGAGTTGAGGTAGCAAGAGTTGTGAATGTTTTCTTTGTGTCGGACATGACTATGATAGTGAAATGCAAGACACTCTTCTTTATATATGAGAATGATGCAGTGTGATTGATAAATGGCTATCGTCCAATGAGAGAGCGCGAAGCAGGGAGAGAGAATCTATATAAGTGCGGCGCAATGACCATTTCCTCATAATATCATTAAAATGGATACACCACCGAACACCTATGCCCTACTCATGCCCAATGCCCCACGCTAGAGGCAAGTGAAATCTATTTACGATGGTGAGGTCGAGCCGCTACAGTTGGAGGAGGAGGAAACCATCATCATTTCCGACGATGAAACCATCATCTCCGACGATGAAACCATCATCTCCGACGATGAACCCATCACCATCTCCGATGATGAGACGGAGAAGTCAGAGGTGCAGTATGGTGACTGTGAAATTCTGCGAGGTGCATTCCTCAGTTTGTCAGCGAAAGACATAGTAAATGAGAATGATATCAACATTTGACGAGGTTGGCAAGAGCTCTTCTCCCCAAATAGTCAACCTCGCAATGAAGAGGAGTTTGATTATGTTAATGTTATGTTTCGCCTTGTGGTGAAACGTATTGCCGATTTGTAATAAATGTATATCATGACAGTGTTGTTTTTCCTTCATATAAACTGCATGGCTTCGAAATGATCATCGAGTAAGCATAGTGTCGATTGCGAGCTATTGTTAGAATAAGATATCCTATCATCTAGACGCTTAACACACTTACTAGAAGTCATTCATCATATGAAACATGATTTAGGTGAATCACTTGAAGCAACGTTACCTGAGAGTGAGCCATGAGTTCTGCTTGTCACTCTTACACCACACGTATGCAAAATCATTTTCTATCTTCTCTAATGGTGCGATCCCTTTTGATAGAAAAGTAGACCGATAATAAATGTGTTAACTAACCCCATATCTAAATTCCTCCATTTATTTCCATTTCTAGATCAATACATTGCAAAACAAAGACATGTAGTATGTAGGTTTATTTCTAATTTAATCACATATACTTTCTAGCGAGGAAAAGTCAAGCAGAATAACCTCTAAGTCATTGTACACTTTGTAGCACCTTGGTCGTTTTGAGGCATCGGGCACTTTTCTCACACGCGTCGTTTTTGGCGTGAATTCACCATCAGTCCACACAATTTTTTCAATGACGACGACTTTCTTGCGGGACTCCTTCTCTTGTTCACACTTGTCTTGATCCCACTCGTCAATGACTTCAAATATTTTGTTAACGATCTCTAAGGCGGGAGATGTACCTTCCATCATGAGATAGATGAGAATGAGAAGTTCTTCAATTTTCTGACTTTTATATGATTTTCAACAGTGAATTCCTCAACAACCAATCAGAATGATTCTAATTTAGATGAAGACTACATTATCACTTTATCAACCTGTGTTGCAGTAAAAACTTTTGTACAACTTGATAAACTTTCTACCTACATTCACAAGAGCTTGTTCACTACTGAAGAGAGAAATGAGCTTGTGGTTGCATGTGCTGCAAGGGTAGCCTCCCATTTCATTCCATTTCATCATTTATTCTTCCCCTCTGCATTCCATATCCGAAGATATGTGGCGGGCTTGGGACAGCTTTAGCTGCATTAGGAGGTAGCCCTTAGGAGGGCTCATGGGACGTTCCCACCGAAGGGTGATGAAAGAATGTGCTGCATGTATGAAAGTTGATCTTATGTTTTTAAAAAAGACTATCGTCTAACTTGGGTGGGACTAGCCCATCCTGCTGAGAGAGACTCTTAGTCTCTCTATGTCAGCGGCATCGACCTCCTCTACTACCAGCCGACTGTCAGAGGGCGGTGTGTATCCCCACTCTGTTGAATCGGTATCATCATCAACAGCCGATGAACCAATTCGAGCAGGATTGTTCCACAATCTCTCTCGCTCTTCCATCTGCGAACCTCTTTAAATAAATTTCTCGGCTTTAACCGAGGCTTGTCAGGAGAGCTGACTAGCGTGTTTGGCGTCTGCATGATTGAAATGAAATTAAATGAGAGTCGGCGGTTCATATACCCAGCGAGCACAAAGCCATGATTCAGACCTTCCTTATTTGGCCATGCGTTTGACATGACAAAAGCGGTGTCACCATTTATGGGCATCGACAATCACCGTCCTTTCAGTAACCAACTCTCAACACAAAGACTGGTTACCCTATGATGCGAAATGGTTTGACGTCAATGCCTGCAGTAACCGTCCCATTTTTACCAAGTTACAATGACAAACGATGGACGTTGCCAGCCCTGAGTTACTGAGGCTAGACGAGATTTCACAAAGGCCTGATAGCAGAAGCCAGGTTGATAGCAATCGTTTAGGTGTTAAGCTCTTGAATCCGTTACAGGCATTACTCAGAGGGGATCTTATCCCAACTCCAAGGCCTCGACCCACAAATCCAACCTCGGGCGGACAGAGCGTCAGTCATGTCACTGTGTTGGTATCCGGGCCCCGATTTTGACATAAAAATCGGTGGAGTTATTTACAAGAGGAAACATCCCAAGTCGTTGCTTTGATCAGCTTGATAGCAAGCCGTTGAGAGGCATAGCAACTTCACAAGGGTTTTGCAATGGAGATGTTTAGAGGCCACCCATGACAAGATAGCTAAGACTCAACCGATTGGCGTTCAAAGTCCTACGTTGAGAACTGTGTCAAATGCCCAACATGAGACATGAGTTGCCCCAGCAGTTTCAGTCTAAAATTTGACACACTCCCTTGCCACACTTCTCACTACGGCATCATCCGCCGTCCCGAAGGAACACCCTGTCAGTGGAATATTACAGCAAAACTCTGCGTCTCATGCTCACTTTCAGTAAAAAGCCGCTTGTATAATTTAAAGACTGGCTTGTACACACTTAACCATGCTTTCATTGACTTCAGCAGGGTCGAAAACCCCAGAAAACCTCCAAAAACAGTTCATTTAAATTTTATAGCATTTTGTATTACTTATGAAATTTTTTAAGTAGTCTGTCAATATAGGTCTGATCAATAGCGATCGAACCTTTTTTGCATCAAGTCAAACGGACTTGTAGAAGTAAAGTTACAAACCTTTAACGTTTTGGAGTCTTTCATGGTCTGGAGACGAAGGCCATCTCCTGGCGAACCTTTAAGTCTGACGCCTTAGCTGATATCAGCAATGAAATTTTCTAAGTCGGTTTCTTGTGGAAACGCGAAATTGGGAATGTCCGATGCTATCATCAGAGCTCCGGAGTTCACCTACCCCAACCCAGTCGGGAGGAGAACTGATTTCCACAAGTAGAGTTTCCACTTATATAGTTTGTGGCGATCAGCTGATGACGTAATATCCATCATCCAAAAATTTAAACACGTCTATCTCCGGTTCTAGTGCTCCGATTGACTTCAAATTTTGACAGTCACGTTTTCTCGCTATCAACTTTCATTTAAGCCATCCCTCGACCCTCTACGATGACCAGAAATCGAGCTGAAAAAACTCTGTCGTTTATTCAAAAGTTCCAAAATCTTGGAAAATGTGAAAAAATCGATTTTAAACATGCTCTCATTTGGAAACGAAACCTTCCACGCATCTGAAATGATAGGATCCTAGAGAACAGAGTGCGGTCTTGCCCCTAAAAGAAAAACGCGAGCTCTTCATTCACTCCCTATCCTCCGCTATTCATCGCCAAAGGTGGCCACAATTTAACATTTTCAGGAAAAATCCCGTGTGGAGACCCAGTGTGAAGAAAATTCTCAACTTTTTCTCTCCGATTCACTTGAAACTCACCCTCAAGATGCAGAATGGCACACCGATTCCAAATCTGGTCTCTGTTTTCCCCTCCGAGGCTTCGTTCACCCGCTAGAGCCATTTTCATAAAAATTCTAACTCTGTCGTTTTTCGGTGATGGACAAAAGTCTTAAAGTCACTCTCACATCTAAACGAAGGCAGATATGAACAAGTTGTTTCTTCCACTGAATTTGTCTCACTCTTGGCTTTCAAACGAGCTATTGCACGACTTTCTACGATCTCTAGAACCAAAGTTGGAAGTCTCGTTCCAGAGAGGGGGGAGTCAGAACTTTTTCTCTCCGATTGAGCTTGAAACAAGTTGCTAGACCCAAAATTTGCCAAAAAGTCCGAATTTGCACTCCGTTTTTACATCCGAGCACTCCATGCCGAAATATGGACTTTCTCATCCCAAAACGACCAAAACCTGCATTTTCTCACTCTGACGTTTTCCTGCCATTTTCCTCTCTAAACCCAGGAAGATAGGACCAAACTGAGCTTTCCACTGCATTTTTCTCACTCTTAGCTTTCAAATGAGCTATTGCACGACTTTCTACCATCTCTAGAACCAAAGTTGGAAGTCTCGTTCCAGAGAGGGGGGGTAGGGAACAGTTTCCTCCTCTCGGACCCATTCCTCCCAGCACATCGTTGGCCACCTCCATCACCTTCCTTCCAGAGGGGGGGGCTGAGTCAGCATGATGACTCAGCAGCGATGACTCATCGCTGCACCGCACCGTGCTTGGGTCTGGGACGGGATTACTACTTAATAATTGTGACTCTAGCATCATATGTACATTATTTGAAAGAAACATCGAAATTTACAAATTCTGTATGCCCATTGATCAGACTGCAAGAAGTAATTATAGTTATAATTAGGAGATGATAGACTTTCATTATGTTTACCTATCATCATCTGATAAAATACATTAATGGATTTATATTGTATATATATATATATATATATATATATATATATCCATATTTCATTTATATTACAAAATACAAAAACAAATAGCAAAAGGAAACAAAAGTGATGGCTACACAAATGTTAATTCCTATCTATGTATTTAAATGTATCTTTCAAATTTGAAGAATCAAATGATATTCAATTAAAATTCAATTTGATTTATATCTAATTCAATGAATAGTTATGAAATCAATTCTATTTAATGAGTGAATTCGATTTAAGCAATGGATCAAAATAAAGACTGATGGAAATTATATTAGTTCAATTTAACTTAATCATTATTATTATATATGTCAAAAGAATCATGGATCAAAAAATGTCTCTTTAAAACAAGATTACTGGTATTACAAACAAAAACAAATATTCCGTGCAACAGTTGTTTCCTATATCTTAAATTGTGGTGGAGAAACAGCAGTTGCTCTCCACGCTTTTGTAGAAGCCGGGATCGTGATTTTTCGTAGATCGCTCCAAATTCCGAAAACAAGCGTACTTAGTCTTTTCATTTACTCCTTAATTGTATTATGACATGACAACGTTTTTACAACAAATTATCAAATTTATATTTGTAATGTAATTGTAAAATGTACAACTGACATGAAAATATAAAACCATAACTACTCCTGAATTGATTATATCAGACATGACATGATCTCGATGATGGTTGAACTGTTCGGCCGAATATTCGGCGCTATCTGGCCAAATGCGAAAACCACTATTCAAAACACACCTAATATAAACGCCACTAATAAATTTACTCCATAGAAACGTTGTTGTGAGGATGCAGGACATTGCTAGAAAAATCACTGCAACCACTTAAACACAGCAGGTAGCTGTCGTAATCCGACTTGGAAGTCAAATGAGAAAAAAATCTGCATTTGATAAAATTTACAAGTAGTAAGCAAGTGACAAACACCAGATAGCGCAAGATGGCGGCCGTTTCCCACCCTACCCCTACCCCAACCCCCCTACCCCTACCCCCCCTCCTCTCTTCCTCCTCCTCCTCCCTGTCCTGGGGTGTTGTGCCGCCCGGGTGGGCTTGGGTGCCGGCCTGGTGGACGTGGTGTGCCGGCCTGGTGGAAGTGGTGTGCCGGCCTGGTGGACGTGGTGTCCATCGTCTTCCTCGTCAAAAATGGTCTCAACAAGTTTTTCCACCCCGGGGGGGGGGTAGGGTGGGAGGAAATCCAAAGTGTCGAAATTCGATGCGCCAGTGCTACCATCGTCTTCCTCGTCAAAAGTTAGGTCGACAAGTTTTTCCCACCCTACCCCCCCCCCGGGAGAGCTAGCTGCTATCTCGGCTTCTAGTGGACGGATTTTGTTCGTTCGGGTTGCATTCGAAAGAGGATGAAAAACTAACCTATGACATTTTTTGGCGCGAGTCAATCCGATCAGCCGTTCAAAAGTTAGAGCGGTTACAAGATTTTAGGAAAGGTTGAAAAAATCCTAAGTGTCAGAGTGACTGTGTGCGGTAAAAATGAAAAATTTTTTCCAAAGTGTCGAATTTCGATGCGCCAGTGCTACCATCGTCTTTCTCGTCAAAAGTTAGGTCGACAAGTTTTTCCCACCCTACCCCTACCCCCCTACCCCTACCCCCCCCGGGAGAGCTAGCTGCTATCTCGGCTTCTAGTGGACGGATTTTGTTCGTTCGGGTTGCATTCGAAAGAGGATGAAAAACTAACCTATGACATTTTTTGGCGCGAGTCAATCCGATCAGCCGTTCAAAAGTTAGAGCGGTTACAAGATTTTAGGAAAGGTTGAAAAAATCCTAAGTGTCAGAGTGACTGTTTACGGTAAAAATGAAAATTTTTTTCCAAAGTGTCGAATTTCGATGCGCCAGTGCTACCATCGTCTTTCTCGTCAAAAGTTAGGTCGACAAGTTTTTCCCACCCTACCCCCCCCCCGGGAGAGCTAGCTGCTATCTCGGCTCCTAGTGGACGGATTTTGTTCGTTCGGGTTGCATTCGAAAGAGGATGAAAAACTAACCGATGACATTTTTTGCCGCGAGTCAATCCGATCAGCCGTTCAAAAGTTAGAGCGGTTACAAGATTTTAGGAAAGGTTGAAAAAATCCTAAGTGTCAGAGTGACTGTGTACGGTAAAAATGAAAAATTTTTTCCAAAGTGTCGAATTTCGATGCGCCAGTGCTACCATCGTCTTTCTCGTCAAAAGTTAGGTCGACAAGTTTTTCCCACCCTACCCCTACCCCCCTACCCCTACCCCCCCCCGGGAGAGCTAGCTGCTATCTCGGCTTCTAGTGGACGGATTTTGTTCGTGCGGGTTGCATTCGAAAGAGGATGAAAAACTAACCTATGACATTTTTTGGCGCGAGTCAATCCGATCAGCCGTTCAAAAGTTAGAGCGGTTACAAGATTTTAGGAAAGGTTGAAAAAATCCTAAGTGTCAGAGTGACTGTTTACGGTAAAAATGAAAATTTTTTTCCAAAGTGTCGAATTTCGATGCGCCAGTGCTACCATCGTCTTTCTCGTCAAAAGTTAGGTCGACAAGTTTTTTCCCACCCTACCCCTACCCCCCTACCCCTACCCCTACCCCCCTACCCCTACCCCCCCCGGGAGAGCTAGCTGCTATCTCGGCTTCTAGTGGACGGATTTTGTTCGTTCGGGTTGCATTCGAAAGAGGATGAAAAACTAACCTATGACATTTTTTGGCGCGAGTCAATCCGATCAGCCGTTCAAAAGTTAGAGCGGTTACAAGATTTTAGGAAAGGTTGAAAAAATCCTAAGTGTCAGAGTGACTGTGTACGGTAAAAATGAAAAATTTTTTCCAAAGTGTCGAATTTCGATGCGCCAGTGCTACCATCGTCTTTCTCGTCAAAAGTTAGGTCGACAAGTTTTTCCCACCCTACCCCTACCCCCCTACCCCTACCCCCCCGGGAGAGCTAGCTACTATCTCGGCTTCTAGTGGACGGATTTTGTTCGTTCGGGTTGCATTCGAAAGAGGATGAAAAACTAACCTTGGACATTTTTTGGCGCGAGTCAATCCGATCAGCCGTTCAAAAGTTAGAGCGGTTACAAGATTTTAGGAAAGGTTGAAAAAATCCTAAGTGTCAGAGTGACTGTTTACGGTAAAAATGAAAATTTTTTTCCAAAGTGTCGAATTTCGATGCGCCAGTGCTACCATCGTCTTTCTCGTCAAAAGTTAGGTCGACAAGTTTTTCCCACCCTACCCCTACCCCCCTACCCCTACCCCCCCCCCGGGAGAGCTAGCTGCTATCTCGGCTTCTAGTGGACGGATTTTGTTCGTTCGGGTTGCATTCGAAAGAAGATGAAAAACTAACCTATGACATTTTTTGGCGCGAGTCAATCCGATCAGCCGTTCAAAAGTTAGAGCGGTTACAAGATTTTAGGAAAGGTTGAAAAAATCCTAAGTGTCAGAGTGACTGTTTACGGTAAAAATGAAAATTTTTTTCCAAAGTGTCGAATTTCGATGCGCCAGTGCTACCATCGTCTTTCTCGTCAAAAGTTAGGTCGACAAGTTTTTCCCACCCTACCCTACCCCCCTACCCCTACCCCCCTACCCCTACCCCTACCCCCCCCCGGGAGAGCTAGCTGCTATCTCGGCTTCTAGTGGACGGATTTTGTTCGTTCGGGTTGCATTCGAAAGAAGATGAAAAACTAACCTATGACATTTTTTGGCGCGAGTCAATCCGATCAGCCGTTCAAAAGTTAGAGCGGTTACAAGATTTTAGGAAAGGTTGAAAAAATCCTAAGTGTCAGAGTGACTGTGTACGGTAAAAATGAAAAATTTTTTCCAAAGTGTCGAATTTCGATGCGCCAGTGCTACCATCGTCTTTCTCGTCAAAAGTTAGGTCGACAAGTTTTTCCCACCCTACCCCTACCCCCCTACCCCTACCCCCCCCGGGAGAGCTAGCTGCTATCTCGGCTTCTAGTGGACGGATTTTGTTCGTTCGGGTTGCATTCGAAAGAGGATGAAAAACTAACCGATGACATTTTTTGCCGCGAGTCAATCCGATCAGCCGTTCAAAAGTTAGAGCGGTTACAAGATTTTAGGAAAGGTTGAAAAAATCCTAAGTGTCAGAGTGACTGTGTACGGTAAAAATGAAAATTTTTTTCCCAAAGTGTCGAATTTCGATGCGCCAGTGCTACCATCGTCTTTCTCGTCAAAAGTTAGGTCGACAAGTTTTTCCCACCCTACCCCTACCCCCCTACCCGGGTTTGACTAACGCGTTTGTCAAGCTTAATTCTATCATGTCAGGACTATACACATTTGATTTACAAAACATGCTTTGAATACTCATACGATGAAGTTCTTACTTTCATTTATTTCTAACGTACACACTGTTGAAACTTTATTTTTAACTTGTAAACGGCTGAAACTTTATTTCTAACACGATTCTATCATGTCAGGACTACACACATTTGATTTACAAAACATGCTTTGAATACTCATACGATGAAGTTCTTGCTTTCATTTATTTCTAACGTACACACTGTTGAAACTTTATTTTTCAACTTGTAAACTGTTGAAACTTTATTTCTAACGTACACACTGTTGAAACTTTATTTTTAACTTGTAAACGGCTGAAACTTTATTTCTAACGCACAAAGCGCTTAAACTTTATTTCCATCATACACACTATTGAAACTTTATTTTAATCTGTAAACTGTTGAAACGATATTTTCAGTTACAACTAGTAGAATGCTGAGTCTAACTTGCAAACTAGTAAATCCTACAATCGTACTTTACAAACAGATAAAACTTTATTTCTAACGTAGACACTGTTGAAACTTTATTTTTAACTTGTAAACGGTTGAAACTTTATTTCTAACGTACACACTATTGAAACTTTATTTTTAATTTGTAAACTGGTGAAACTTCATTTTATTTCTAACATACAAGCTGATAAAACTTTATTCTTAACTTGTAAACTGGCGAAGCTTCATTTTATTTCCAACATACAAACAGATTAAACTTTATTCTTAACATATGCACTATTGAAACATTAGTTTTAACTTGAAAACTATTGAAACTTTATTTCTAACTTGTTAACGGTTGAAACTTTGTTTTATTTCTAACATACAAACAGATAAAACTTTATTATTAACTTGTAAACTGATAAACCTTCATTTTATTTCTAAGATACAAACAGATAGAACTTTATTCTTAACATACACACTATTGAAACTTTATTTCTAACATACAAACAGATAAAACTTTATTATTAACTTGTAAACTGATGAACCTTCATTTTATTTCTAACATACAAACAGATAAAACTTTATTCTTAACATACACGCTATTGAAACTTTATTTCTAACGTACACACTATTGAAACTTTATTTTTTAACTTGTAAACTGGTGAAACTTTGTTTTAATTCTAACATACAAGCAGATAAAATTTATTCTTAACTTGTAAACTGGTGAACCTTCATTTTATTTCTAACATATAAACAGATAGAACTTGATTCTTAACATACACATTATTGAAACTTTATTTTTAACTTGTAAACGGCTGAAACTTTATTTCTAACGCACAAAGCGCTTAAACTTTATTTCCATCATACACACTATTGAAACTTTATTTTAATCTAAAACTTTATTTTTAACCTGTTAACGGTTGAAACTTTGTTTTATTTCTAACATACAGATAAAACTTTATTCTTAACATACACACTATTGAAACTTTATTTCTAACGTACACACTATTGAAACTTTATTTTTTAACTTGTAAACTGGTGAAACTTTATTTCATTTCTAATATACAAGCAGATAAAATTTATTCTTAACTTGTAAACTGGCGAAACTTCATTTTATTTCTAACATATAAACAGATAGAACTTTATTCTCAACATACACACTATTGAAACTTTATTCTTAACTTTTAAACTGGTGAAACTTTATTTCATTTCTGACATGCAAGCAGATAAAACTTTATTCTTAACTTGTAAACTGGTGAACCTTCATTTTTATTTCTAACATACAAACAGATAGAACTTTATTCTTAACATATACACTATTGAAACTTTATTTTTAACGTGTTAACTATTGAAACTTTATTTTTAACTTGTAAACGGCTGAAACTTTATTTCTAACGCACAAAGCGCTTAAACTTTATTTCCATCATACACACTATTGAAACTTTATTTTAATCTGAAACTTTATTTTTAACTTGTTAACGGTTGAAACTTTGTTTTATTTCTAACATACAGATAAAACTTTATTCTTAACATACACACTATTGAAACTTTATTTCTAACGTACACACTATTGAAACTTTATTTTTTAACTTGTAAACTGGTGAAACTTTATTTCATTTCTAATATACAAGCAGATAAAATTTATTCTTAACTTGTAAACTGGCGAAACTTCATTTTATTTCAAACATATAAACAGATAGAACTTTATTCTCAACATACACACTATTGAAACTTTATTCTTAACTTTTAAACTGGTGAAACTTTATTTCATTTCTGACATACAAGCAGATAAAACTTTATTCTTAACTTGTAAACTGGTGAACCTTCATTCTTATTTCTAACATATAAACAGATAGAACTTTATTCTTAACGTACACACTGTTGAAACTTTATTTTTAACTTGTAAACGGCTGAAACTTTATTTCTAACGCACAAAGCGCTTAAACTTTATTTCCATCATACACACTATTGAAACTTTATTTTCATCTGAAACTTTATTTTTAACTTGTAAACGGTTGAAACTTCATTTTATTTCTAACATACAAACAGATAAAACTTTATTCTTAACATACGCACTATTGAAACATTAGTTTTAACTTGCAAACTATTGAAACTTTATTTTTAACTTGTAAACTGGTGAAACTTTATTTCATTTCTAACATACAAGCAGATAAAATTTATTCTGAACTTGTAAACTGGCGAAACTTCATTTTATTTCTAACATACAAACAGATAAAACTTTATTCTTAACATACGCACTATTGAAACATTAGTTTTAACTTGCAAGCTATTGAAACTTTATTTTTAACTTGTAAACTGGCGAAACTTCATTTTATTTCTAACATATAAACAGACAGAACTTTATTCTTAACATACACACTATTGAAACTTTATTTTTAACTTTTAAACTGGTGAAACTTTATTTCATTTCTGACATGCAAGCAGATAAAACTTTATTCTTAACTTGTAAACTAGTAAATCCTACAATCTCATTTACAAACAGATAGAACTTTATTCTTAACATATCCACTATTGAAACTTTATTTTTAATCGACAAACTGTTGAAACTTTATTCTATTTCTAACACACTAACAGCTTAAACTTTATTTTTAACATAAACACTATTGAAACTTTATTTTGTAATCTGTAAACTATTGAAACTATATCTTTCATTTACAAATAGTAGAACGCTTAGTCTAACTTGCAAACTAGTAAATCCTACAATCTCATTTTACAAACAGATAAAACTTTATTTCTAACGTACACACTGTTGAAACTATATCTTTCATTTACAAATAATAGAACGCTTAGTCTAACTTGCAAACTAGTAAATCTTATTCGTCATCGAATCTAACTGTTTAAATCTTCATCATGGAAATCAATGTTCCACAGTCGTTTGAGAAAGACATGATCGCCCTTTATCTAACCCATTCATTGCATGAAAACAACAACTCTTCTCATAGTAACATTTATTGAATAACGGTAACAAGCATGCATTATAAATCAATGGTTTGAAAGAGATAAAATAGATACAGCTGGTAACTATCATACAGCGAGCAATGATAACCATACAGGACTTTGGCAGTGTTGAGGTAAGGAGGAAAGAAGCATTGGTTATGAACGTAGCTACTACAACGAACAGACAAAATAGGAACACACAAATCCTTAAAACGTTTCGTGACTTCATGGTAGTGTTGATTCACTCTACTATCCCAAGGTGGGAGCAAAATATCATCAATGATTAGATTGGGAAATACTTTCCTCTCCTTACCAGGATTATTACAAAAGATGCGTATAACATTGAAAGTAGCTAACCATCGTTTAAAGTCAATAAGAAGAGCACTCTCACAAGAAAAGCCATAGTCTTGCAAATATTTCAGATTAAGTCCATGAATGTGTTTTCTCGCCCATTGATCAACATTGGGATTGCAGTTGGCATGTTGATGATAGACACTGACAATCTGATATGTCCAATTGTTCATAGCAATAGCACTGAGCTCCTGTACAGGTTCACCCTCACAATCCATAAAAATGATGATAGAAGCCTAAAACGGAAATTTACACATCTAAGGAAGCGTTCTATAACATATTACAAAAATGAAGAATTACATCGATGCTTTTCACGACAAAATACACAAATGATATGATGGCAACGAAGAAGTAAAATGTATCTAATAAGACCACGTCTATGACACTCAACGCACATAAGCGAATTGTTATAGGGTAGAGTTAGGAAAGGACTAGTAATTCTCCTTCTTTGATTTGCGTTTTGATGCAGCATTCTTCTCCGACTTGCGCTTCGTACCACCCCCGTTAAGGAAGTCAATAATGTCATCTACGTTGGGTGGCTTTGGAATATATAGGATGGATTCAGTGTATATCGAGAGAGAGGCTATTTTGTTATCCTTGTGCTGACCATAATATAGCCCATTCACTTTGAAAATGATATCCCAAAGAGAGAATGTGCGTCCATCACTTGTATGATTCAACGATGGAATGATTCTCACTGTGGAAGGCTTGATTCTCATTAGACAACAATCCTCATTGGAGAATAGAATACATTTAGTAAAGCTGGCACGCTAACGAGTGTGACTGCAGAAACATTTCTTCAACGTTCGCTACGTTTCACAACAACCTATCAAAGACTTCTTACAAAACTTATTTCAACATTTGCATTTAAGCGAACATCTGCTTCACATATTCTACACGAACGGTTAACGCATGTAATATAAAACCCTAAATCCAACCGTACAGGAGCCTAGCCTTGGATTATGAACTTTACAATCCATGCGATTCAATGTCATGGAACTAGCTCTCATACACTCAACGTGTGTGACAACATCTGGTTTTATAAAACATTCAACGCTGACTATAAGACCTTGTGTGAAACAATCTACACAGCGCAGTAAAACTTTCTAGCGCTGTGATGAACACTGTTTTCATATAACATTCTAAACTCGCAGTCTTACTGCAGTAGAAAACTGCTTTTACTAAACCTGATGAAGCTAATCTAACAGTCATGAAGTTTGAATTTCTAATAGGGAAACATTTGGCAACTGTCTCCAATAAAACTTTCTAACACTGTGAAAGTAAGTTACAAGACAATCTACACTGTGCAGTAAATAAACCTTCTAAAACTTTCTAGTGCTGTGATGAGTTCGGTCAGTCATATAACGTCAATGATCAAACTTTATTTTCACAAACGTGCGTCGCGGTAAATTATTTGACTACACTAACGCTTACATTTCATGACATGTGTGTTTCATAAAACGTCATGATCAAACTTTTCTAACTATACATCACCCTGTGTTGCAGTAAAACTTTTACAAACAATGATACACTTTCTAACGACACTCACGAATACAACTTCGATGATCAGACTTTACTTTCTCAAACGGGTGTCACAGTAAAATTATTTGACTACACTAACTTTGCAAACCATGATGCACTTTCTGACTAGACTTACAAATAAAACGTTGATGATCAAACTTTCTAACTATACATCAACCTGTGTTTCAATAAAACTTTTGTACAACATGATAAAGTTTCTGACTAGACTTACGAATACAACGTTGATGATCAAACTTTTCTAACTATACATCAACCTGTGTTGCAGTAAAACTTTTACAAACCATGATACACTTTCTAACGACACTCACGAATAGTGATGGAGATCGCCAGCACCAAATTCCTCCACCAATTATAGGAATGGTACACCCCTAACTCCCAGCCACGAACTATAGCGGAGTGGGAGTACATCGACAAAGTGAGGCTCGCGGTAGAAGAACGATTGAAGCAAGTGAACTGTTTTTGTGATCTATGTGAAGCCAGACTCTGGGACGATATTGACGATGCAGACCTTTTGAAATACATGCCATAATAAATTTTTATTTCATATTATCTTTGCTTTCATACTGACTTACTTGAATGGGGCTTCAGTGGATGATTTAACCATGTATACTTTTTCATTTGGAAATAGTAGCACACTTAGTTTAACTTGCAATTCTTATAACATTTCATATGGATGATAATGGTAGGTGAAATAGTGTTAGATAAAATTAAGATAGCTTACACTTCTGATACAGGGATAGCAATCGACTGCGATCCATGTGTAAAGAGCTTGTTAGACTACGGAAGAGAGAAGTGTGTTATGTTGCGTGTGGCGCGTGAGTGTCCTCCCATTTCATTCCATTCATCAATTCGTCTCATTGATAGAGACAGGTAGAACTCATGGTTCTCATAACGTATGCAATGGAAAGTTTTAGGCAACCTTCGACAGTTGGCTAAATGTCGCCCTGGCGCGAATGCATACTACGTTGAGACAGAGGCAATCACTTGCAAACATGACGCAGAGAGGTTAAACAAGATTGACCATTGCCGAATGTCCCTTGCGGTATACATAGCTACGGGTTTCACCGCCGCCCTTTACAGGAACGCCCGTCGAAAGGAAGTATTACACCGAACTTCATTTGCAACGTTCAAGTTGACTGATAGCAGATTCAACTTAATGATAGTATTCGCCAGTCCGAAGACTGCCCAGGGCAAACCGCGTGGAGGTTCTATCATGTCTTGCCCCATGGTGGCCCTTAAGAGAGCCGATGGTTCGTTCTCGGGGTCGTCATCTTACAGCCTACCGATTCTGCTGAGAGAGTCTTTGACTCTCTCCTTGGTAGCAGTGTCGACTTCCACGCTAATTGGTATGTGACTGAAAAGTGGAATGTAGCGCCATTCCGTTGGATTGACAACACTTGCTGTCATCGCATTACCAATCTGAGCAAGATTGTTGTGGACTCTGTCTTGCTCCTCTATTCTAGCAAATTCATCAAATAAATTTCGCGGCCTTAACTGCGGTCCGCGAGGAGAGCTGACTTGACTGTTCGGCGTCTGCATGATTGAAATGAAATGAAATGAGAGGTAGTGATTTATATACCCTCTAACGCGATGCAACGTTCAAGTTGACTGATAGCAGATTCAACTTAATGATAGTATTCGCCAGTCTAAAGACTGCCCAGGGTAAACCGCGTGGAGGCTCTATCATGTCTTGCCCCATGGTGGACGATTATACGGTAGTGTGTTAGTAGATTTCAATCACTGAAAAGGGAAGATGAGAATCATTTCATTTGTCTCATCAACGTTTATCATGGGAGTAATCATTGAAGGGACATCTAATGAATTACATTTCACTCTACTCCATATCATAAAGACTAACCTTTGTCGAATGGCTGAAGTACTCTGACCTGGTGAGAGAAAGCGTCACGTTGAGTATGAAGTCGAATGCCCAACATGAGCAACGGCTCAGAGGTTTCGGTCTAACAAACGACGAACAACCCGTGCAACACAATCCCTCTACGGCAGTACCCGCCGTCCCGAAGGAACGTTCGAGCAAAGGAGGTATTACAGCGATGATGTGCTTTATGAGCAGAAGTGAATCTCTTGATAGCAAGAGAGTATTCAACTAGATAGCAAGTCAAAACAACCTGATAGCAGGACAAATGTATAGTCAGTAATTTACACTTAGTGAGGAATGATAGATTTGAGTGTAGTGAGTGGCACTCGATCCCGTCGACAGCCCGAAGGCCTTGTACTGATCACTAGGGAAGTGAGAGATCTTCCCCGATACCCGCTATTTACAGCTTAAGACATCATTGTCACTGCCCCGAAGTGGTAACAGCAATGCCGAGTCAAAGGTAGTGAACAGTAGCTGGGATCTAACCCCTCAAAGCTGCCTTAGACTTAGTTAAATTTGAAATCTGATAGCAGATTTGAACTCAGCATACTTGAAAACCTTGAGGAAACATCCCAAGTTATTGCTTTGATCAGCTTGATAGCAAGCCGTAGAGAGCTTGATTCACCAGCGTTTTGCAATGGAGATGTTTAGAGGCCACCCATGACAAGATAGCTAAGACTCAACCGATTGGCGTTCAAAGTGCTACGTTGAGAACTGTGTCAAATGCCCAACATGAGACATGAGTTGTCCCAGCGGTTACGGTCTAAACTATGACACACTCCCTTGCCACACTTATCACTACGGCATCGTCCGCCGTCCCGAAGGAACACCCTGTCAGTGGAATATTACAGCAAAACTCTCCGTGTCTTGCTCGCTTTCAGTGAAAAGCCGCTTATACCATGAGACAACTGGCTCAGACATGAAAACCTGTAGAGTTGGTAAGAGGTGGACAGACTTTTAGCAGCTTGATAGCAAGCCGTAGAGAGCTTGATTCACCAGCGTTTTGCAATGGAGATGTTTAGAGGCCACCCATGACAAGATAGCTAAGACTCAACCGATTGGCGTTCAAAGTGCTACGTTGAGAACTGTGTCAAATGCCCAACATGAGACATGAGTTGTCCCAGCGGTTACGGTCTAAACTATGACACACTCCCTTGCCACACTTATCACTACGGCATCGTCCGCCGTCCCGAAGGAACACCCTGTCAGTGGAATATTACAGCAAAACTCTCCGTGTCTTGCTCGCTTTCAGTGAAAAGCCGCTTATAGCATGAGAAGACTGGCTCAGACATCATTAAAAATGCTTTCATTGACTTCAGCAGGGTCGAAAACCCCAGAAAACCTCCAAAACTAGTGAATTTAAATTTTTCAACTTTTTAGCACTACTTATGAAATTTTATAAGTAGTCTATCACTTAGGGCAGGTCAATAGCGACCGAACCTTTTTTGAATCAAGTCAAACGGACTTGTAGAAGCAAAGTTACAAGCCTTTAAAGTTTTGGAGTCTTTTATGGCCTGGAGACGAAGGCCATCTCCTGGCTAACCTCTAAGTCTGACGCCTTAGCTGATATCAGCAATGAAATTTTCTAAGTCGGTTTCTTACAGAAACCCGGAATTTGGAATGTCCGAAGCTATCATCGGAGCTCAGAGAGACGACCTACCTCTGACAATCGCTCTCGTCTTAATGACAAGTCTCTCTCGGTTCCCAGCTTATATAGTGTGTGGCGATCAGCTGATGACGTAATACCCATCATCCAAACACTGAAAACCCGTCTATCATCGATTCTGGAGGTCCGATTGAGCTGGAAATATACCATATCCATGTAGAATTTGACGCTGAATCCGAATCTGGCCTCCGTTTTCCCATCCGATGCTTCGTTTTGGCTCCACAGTAGGCAGCCATCGCAAAAATTCTAACTCTGTCGTTTTTTCGAAAAATGTTGAAAATTTTTCTCTCCGATTGACTTGAAACTCACCATACAGATAGAGAATTTCACGCTGATTCCAAATCTGAAATCCGTTTTCCAATCCGATGCTTCGTTTTGGCGCTACAGCCCAAAACGTCCCAAATTCTAACTCTGTCGTTTTTCACCAATGTCCCAAAATCTTAAATGGCGTCTCACATCTAAACGAAGACAGATAGGAACAAGCCGTTTCTTTCAGTGAATTTTTCTCACTCTTAGCTTTCAAACGAGCTATGGCACGACAAAATCCGTCCACTGGAAGCCAAGATCGAAGCCAGCTCTCCCGAGGGGGGGGGGTAGGGTGGGAAAAACTTGTCGACCTAACTTTTGACGAGAAAGACGATGGTAGCACTGGCGCATCGAAATTCGACACTTTGGAAAAAAATTTTCATTTTTACCGTACACAGTCACTCTGACACTTAGGATTTTTTTTTTCAACCTTTCCTAAAATCTTGTAACCGCTCTAACTTTTGAACGGCTGATCGGATTGACTCGCGCCAAAAAATGTCATAGGTTAGTTTTTCATCCTCTTTCGAATGCAACCCGAACGAACAAAATCCGTCCACTAGAAGCCGAGATAGCAGCTAGCTCTCCCGGGGGGGGGGGTAGGGGTAGGGTGGGAAAAACTTGTCGACCTAACTTTTGACGAGAAAGACGATGGTAGCACTGGCGCATCGAAATTCGACACTTTGGAAAACAATTTTCATTTTTACCGTACACAGTCACTCTGACACTTAGGATTTTTTCAACCTTTCCTAAAATCTTGTAACCGCTCTAACTTTTGAACGGCTGATCGGATTGACTCGCGCCAAAAAATGTCATAGGTTAGTTTTTCATCCTCTTTCGAATGCAACCCGAACGAACAAAATCCGTCCACTAGAAGCCGAGATAGCAGCTAGCTCTCCCGGGGAGGGTAGGGGTAGGGGGGTAGGGGTAGGGTGGGAAAAACTTGTCGACCTAACTTTTGACGAGAAAGACGATGGTAGCACTGGCGCATCGAATTTCGACACTTTGGAAAAAAAATTTTCATTTTTACCGTACACAGTCACTCTGACACTTAGGATTTTTTCAACCTTTCCTAAAATCTTGTAACCGCTCTAACTTTTGAACGGCTGATCGGATTGACTCGCGCCAAAAAATGTCATAGGTTAGTTTTTCATCCTCTTTCGAATGCAACCCGAACGAACAAAATCCGTCCACTAGAAGCCGAGATAGCAGCTAGCTCTCCCGGGGGGGGGTAGGGGTAGGGGGTAGGGGTAGGGGTAGGGGGGTAGGGGTAGGGTGGGAAAAACTTGTCGACCTAACTTTTGACGAGAAAGACGATGGTAGCACTGGCGCATCGAATTTCGACACTTTGGAAAAAAATTTTCATTTTTACCGTACACAGTCACTCTGACACTTAGGATTTTTTCAACCTTTCCTAAAATCTTGTAACCGCTCTAACTTTTGAACGGCTGATCGGATTGACTCGCGCCAAAAAATGTCATAGGTTAGTTTTTCATCCTCTTTCGAATGCAACCCGAACGAACAAAATCCGTCCACTAGAAGCCGAGATAGCAGCTAGCTCTCCCGGGGGGGTCGGGGGGGTAGGGTGGGAAAAACTTGTCGACCTAACTTTTGACGAGGAAGACGATGGTAGCACTGGCGCATCGAATTTCGACACTTTGGATTTCCTCCCACCCTACCCCCCCCCGGGGTGGAAAAACTTGTTGAGACCATTTTTGACGAGGAAGACGATGGACACCACGTCCACCAGGCCGGCACACCACGTCCACCAGGCCGGCACCCAAGCCCACCCGGGCGGCACAATACCCCAGGACAGGGAGGAGGAGGAGGAAGAGAGGAGGGGGGGTAGGGGTAGGGGTAGGGGGTAGGGGTAGGGGGGTAGGGGTAGGGGGGGTAGGGTGGGAAACGGCCGCCATCTTGCGCTATCTGGTGTTTGTCACTTGCTTACTACTTTTACAACTTCATAAACAGCAATGAATACACCTCTTCCACTTGAATGATGGCGCATCAAGTCGATCATTGACATAACAGTTGAAGTGAAACGGCATTCAGATTCGAAAATATCGTGCTGTTCCATCCTATATTCGGAGGATAGGATCATTGTAAGTTAGTCCTGCTAGAAATGTTATCCTCAAAAAATAAAGAATTTAATATTATTATTATTATTTTACGCTATTCCCCTATGCGCAAATTAGCTACATAACCATGACATAAGATTGAAGTGATAGGCCCTAATGACTGATATGATTCTATATTATAAGTATACGTACGCACATACATACTACCATTTATTTGAAAAGGAAATACAGGGATAAGGAGTACTTACTTTTATTTGCCTCTGTTTACATGGGTGCACGTTCTCCTGTGCATTGAATTTGGTAACAACATCATCCCACGCTCTTCTTTTTCCATCTTCTACACTTTGCAATTTTGATTTCTTCTCGATAATTGAGTTATTGGCAACTAATTCAGTCAAAACACGAATTTCGTGTTGTGAGAAGTTTGCCGATCGCTTCGTCATATTTCTTAAACTTCTATGAATTCTTACTGAATCTGTCAAGAACATACGGTTATTATAATTGCGGTATTCGTGATTCATTCAAATCAACTTGCCGAGCCGCCTGCCAAACAATGGCAGAAAAATATGTCAGGTCGGATATCTATGATGCGTGACTCACAGAGCTGTTCACTAACTTTTAACAATCAGCTATAATATTTAGCTGCCAGCTACCTAGCAATCAGCTAGCAAACAGTTTCTGCAAGCCGATTTAGAGGTGATCTCAAAATTCTGTAGTTAGAGCTCAGCATTAGTTAGAGGCTACTATCAGTTAGCAATCATTTCTGCAACCAGCGGAAAAAGGTGGTGTAATCATTAGA
>CAJQUW010015133.1:0-87238 GCA_907163375.1 Prostheceraeus crozeri
TCTGCACTCCGTTTTCCCATCCGAGGCCTCCTTCTGCTCGAAAAACGACTTTTCTCATCCCAACACCACCAACACCCGCCCTTTCCTCACTCACTCCCTCACACATCACCTTCCTTCCCTTACCCGAACACTCCTTCCTTCCTTCCAGAGGGGGGGAGGGACCTGTTTCCTCCTCACGGACCCATTCCTCCCAACACATCCTTGGCGAACTACCTTCCTGCCAAAGGGGGGGGCTGAGTCAGCATGATGACTCATCGATGACTCATCACTGCACCGCACTGCGCTTGATTTTGCAATGGGATTACTACTTATGCTCTGCGTATGTTATTTCAAGTGTGGCATGCCTTGCAATTAAGATACCAGCACAATGTTAAAGGAAAGCATCAATTATGTCTAAAGTATGTTGATTTAAGGCCTTTTGTCAATAAAGATCACAATATTGCTGCTACTGTTTTGTAAGTAGTGAGACAATGACATTCAAGAGTCAAACTTATAATACTGAATTCGATTTTAATGCATGTAAGTCTAAGGAATTTCATAAATAATCAGTAAGTATTCAAACATCAACAATTATGTTATGTAATTTTGAAATTAAGCATATTATCAATCCGAAATAAAAGCACATTATAATTCATCAAAGCAAAAACAGTTATGTTTGAGATATATAAGCTAACATGGTGGCTTGAAAGTTATCGTTTGAATGAATTGATATTAATCAATCTGGTTCATAAATTAGAACTGACCAAGCGACTTGTTAATATTACTGGACAATAAGGAACGAAGACATACTCGTAAAGCATAAAATTCACAATAAATCTAATATAGTTAAATGCCATACTATCAAAAAGAAATATTGACGACCGCATTACAGAAAAAAGTAATTTGACAGTAGTATGTAATATATATGTGTAAATATTTGCTACGTGACTTAAAGCTCTACATACGAGAGACGCACGAATGAGGACGAATTTGCATCGGGTATCGTATATAAAATATACCAACAACTCGTATTTCATTGTAAAACAGCCAATCACAGATAGAATAGTTCGTATCGCTACATGCCAATCAAATGCGAAGTAAGTGATATTTCGTATGAAAAACATACCAGATCTCTGTAAATATCCGAGAATCTCGTATCAAATGTTAGTTTCAAATTGTATGTGAATTTGGTATATGTTTGTATGCAGTGGTGTAGCGTGCTTCAAACCGCTTCCGGGGCTTACGTCAGTCTTGGCATCGGCACACGTTATATAGCATGCAGCATTATACAAAGTAGGCTACCCGGTGGGTTCTAATCTAGAAGCCACGTCACTTTGGTGTTTTCAAATAATGATGAAATAATGAAGTAGTGAAGGTATGCATGTGTAAACAATTAGCCGCACGTCTGTCAGACATGCCGTGATTAGCAAGCCAGTGTGTGTAAGTGTAACTCGTAAGGTCACGGTAAATTCATCCGTCGGAAATTTCATCCCTCGGAAAATTCATCCCGGTAAATTCATCCCTCAAATTTAAAAAGTACTACTACTCATTACTAAAAAGTATGTCATGATCATAATGATGTAATATGCAATCACAGGGGCGTATATCAAGCATAGAGCAAATATGTTAGGTAGAGTGGTAACTCCGCATTTATTAAATCCCCAATGTGTATACGAGGGTCATGTCAAAAGTCCGTGCCGAAATTTTAAAGCTCCGATATCATTGAAGTGATCGAGTTCATATTTCACCCTGTCAATCTTACATAGATATCTAGCTCACATACAAAAATTCAGCGCGTTCATAGCTTTTGCTTTTGAATGAGATAGCGATTAAGATACGTGGCTACCTATTGCCGGTCGGCTACGTTGAAATTCAAATTTTTAAACTTTACAATGACAGAACATCATTCACTGAAACGATGAACAATCACAATAATGGAGTTCACTGCTGAGGAGCAACGATCGTTCATCAAAATTCAGTTCTCGAGAAATGTCAGCGTACAGGAAATCACAGCGCAGCTCTCAGAAGCATGTGGAGAAGATGCCTTCAAAGAAAGAACAGTGAGAAAATGGGTGTCCCGATTCAAGACTGGTGAGAGCTCAAAGGCAAATTTTTCTCGTTCTGGAAGACCGCCCACTGCAGTGGTTCCGGAAATGGTGAAAGCTGTGGAAGAGAAGATGTCTAATGATCGTCGTTGGACTTGCGAGGAGTTATCCTCAGAATTGGGTGTTTCTGAGAAGTCCATCCACCGAATTCTCACTGAAGAACTCAAGATGCGCAAAATTTGTGCTCGTTGGGTCCCTCATTGCCTCACACAAGAGCAAATGGATCGTCGATTACGAATTTCTCGTCAACTTCGACTTCGATATCGGCGCGAAGGTGAAGACTTTCTTCGTCGTATCATCACACTCGATGAAACATGGGCGAGATGCTACGAGCCGGAACTGAAGAGCCAGTCTGCAGAGTGGAGGCGTGAAGGTTCCCCAACACCAAGGTCGAAGAAGTTTTGCCAAGGTCCTTCGAAGATTAAGGTTATGTTAATTGTTGCCTACGATATGGAAGGCATTTTGTTGGTGCATTCAGTGCCTCCAAAACAGACTGTGAACAGCGCTTATTATCGACGATTTCTCCAGAACCACCTTCAAGCTGCCATCAGGAAGAAGAGACCTCAACGACTGGATGACGTCATCATTTTGCATGACAATGCGTCATCACAATGCGTTGCCTCACACCCAGCAACGAGGTTGCTTTTTTCATTTCTGCCAGTGCTGTTTTCGGCAAATTCAGGCTCTCGGATTACAGCAGGAGCATCATCGTAATATGGAAGTCCGACTGATGATCCGAGGAATAATGTCCTTGGCATTTCTCCCGACGAATTAAATAGTCCTGACCTTCGAGGCTTTCTTCCGTCTGATCCACCAAAATCGACCGATCTTGATTCCATTCCTGGAATATTTCCGGAATCAATGGATCAACCGAATACCGCCCAGCATATGGAATGTCCATAACCAACGAATAACCAACTGGCTCGTCTTCCTGTTCCCACATCGGAGACAGGATTACCCATCCCGACTCAATTGGACAATCCGAACGATAGTGTGATCCCTTGGGTGTCTTTAGACACTATAATGGGATTAGATATCCCATTCTTTCAACCTTGGTTGTGACTTGAGCTGACTTAACTTGGTTTACCGGTTTACCGGCTATACCGGTTGAGTTGTCCTATTTTGATAAGAAAGATTTCACTTAACCTTTGCTTTTTCTTAGCGAAATAATTTTTGTGGGATTATTTATAATAAGCTAGTATATAGTATATAGCTAAAGCTTATTTATATACATATGACTAAAGCTTATTTATATAAATATGACGCAAACAAATATGTATTATATACATTTGTAAGAAATACATAAGGACAGTAAGAATAACAGTGAATCAATATATAAGTGTGGCGGTAACAGTCACTGTGATACTTTCTACATTCGTACCTTATATCGGTACTAACATTGCGTACATACAATATAACCAATTCCATGTATACACGTACATAAACTGTAATGCTTAATTAGCATCATCAATCATCTTAAGTACTTTAAGTAGGCATACTATATTAATAGTAAACCGAAGATTGAATTGTCCGAGGGACGAATTTACCGGGGATGAAATTTCCGAGGGACGAATTTACCGGGGATGAAATTTCCGAGGGACGAATTTACCGGGGATGAAATTTCCGAGGGACGAATTTACCGCACACCACTGGTAAAGAATTCCCTGTCTTCGCCCGGGTTGAATCACAGAGATGGATTGCTTCTCCATGGGTTGCATGCAGTGGCCGCAACGAGCTGAAAGCAGTGATTTAGAATAGGAAAGATTGCCGACTGGCGGGAAACGTTGAAGCCTGCTGTCTGTGGAGAGAATTTTGGCTAGGGGGAAAACATTCTGGTCGCACACATGCAAATCAAGAGTCAGATCGAGAAAATATAGACGGGTGCTATCCGTTCAATTAATTAGCAGGATGAAATGTTGCCCATCATTAAAGTAGCCGATGCATCATTTTTACAATTGCACAAAACGCGTGTTCCACATTCGTCACAATCACAATCTGCACGTGTATTTTTGATAATTTTGTAAAATCAGATGGCCGAACGCCAATTTACTTGATTTTACATCGAATCTTAATCACTTATAGACATGTACCTACTTCATAGTCTTCAATGAGGAGATAAGAGTAGTTAGTTTTGCGGACGCGCTGGTAGTGGATGCGAACATGGATAGGAACATGTTCCGAATTACCAATCGAAACATGTTTCGAACATGTAAATAGGAACCGCGTTCCGATTGACAACCGAATTGAGATCATACTTAATGATTCGATGCACTTATTTGTGTGTTGGGATCGGAACGGCTTGTTCCGAAATTTAATTAGAGTATGTGAATTAGAATAGGGATGCGAACATCTATTTCGGAACTTAAACAGATAGTTGTTTGTTTTGAGACTGCTTGCTCAAATGCGACAATTGTGACCATTGTGACTATGATGACAATTGTATTTATTTTCATAATGCGTTTACAGATCAGAAATTATGTTATGAATGTTCTATTATTTGCTAATCAGAATCCCATTTACAGAATTTAGGAAATAAAAACAAGAGGTTTACAATGTAAGTGTAATTAAACATAAAAAATGAAAGAAGGTAAGTCACGTCCCTCGGGGGACTCCGTTAACTTCAAGAAGTTCTCGGCCCATTCGAGGAATGTTGCATTGTTTGTGAACTCGTGTTCACACTCGTGTATAGGACACTTCGCCGACAGTCCTTTTCTCCTTTGGAGTGCTGTCACTGTTAGAGTCTTCCAGAGTTCCACCTTGCATCCGCAGCACAAATTAACCTTCGTATCCAACGGTCCACCCATAATTACTTGGCTTTCATTGTGGTAACAGAACAGTTGTTTCTGGGTACTCATCATATAGTAGATTGACATACCAACAATGTATCTTAACTTAACATGTAAAATTTAATGATAAACTTTTCCCTTTATTTCCCCCACGTCTTTATCAATAATGACCAAAACGAATTAAGGTAAATGTCATAGAAAACATTTATTAAATGAAAAACATTAGAAAAAAGTGTTAGTAGTCATCGAACTTCAACGTGTCCTCCTCCATTTTCGAGGACGGATTCGAGTCTTTTGGTAGGCCAGAGCAGTTTCTCGACACATCTCAGTTGTCACTTCTTGAAATGCTTGTATGATGCGGTCCTTCAGGTCTTGCATGGATGTTGGCCGTGTATGGTAAACCCTGGACTTGACAAAACCGCACAAGAAGAAATCACAAGGCGCCAGGTCAGGTGAACGCGGTGGCCAGGGCATGTTAGGAGATCCATGTCCCATCCATCTGTTAGGCATCTTCTTGTTCAACCACTCGCGCACAGGAAGTCCCCAGTGTGAAGGTGCATCATCCTGCATGAATATGATGCTCCTGCCTCTTCTGTCCGACTGCACCGCTGGCCAAAATTCCTCCTGTAGCATCTTGAGATACCGATCCTTGTTGACGGAGTTGTCGAAGAAGAACGGTCCGTAGATACCAGATTGGCAGATTGCCGCCCAGACGGTGGTGCGTGGAGAGTGCATAGACTCTTGCTTGATCCAGTGAGGGTTTTGGTTGGCCCAATAACGACAATTGTGGCGATTCACACCACCATCCAGATGGAAGTGAGCTTCATCGGACCAGGTTAGTTCCACTAAATGGCTCGGGTTGGCTTGGATGCGCTGTAGCTCCTGTTCTGCGAGCTCCATTCGGTTTTCCAGATCCTCTTCGTGTAATCGCTGCACCACCTGGACCTTGTACGGATGCCATCCATAGTCATGGAGGATGCGCTGGATAGTGCGGCGACTGACTTGAAGACATTAGATGCAGGACGGGTAGATGTGTTTGTGTCCTCCTCGAAGTGCTGCACAACTCGTTCCACATTCTGCTCCGTTCGTTCAGAAGATGACCAGTCCCGCTTGACAGTCACCACACTACCACTGGTCAACAGGTTTGTGTGCCACCGCTTTATGGTACGGGTATCCTGTGCCCTCGCGTTCTTGCCATACTCTGAATGATAAAACCTTTGTACCTCCACTGGACTCTTGAGCCATTCGTACCAAGCCGCGCATTTTGCTCTTTCTGCAACCGAATAATCATCCTTTTTTCTGTGTTCGATTCTTTTCAGATAGTGATTTAATCGTCGAATGGTATTTTATGTGACAATATTCACTTCAAGACTGCGCACAATTCGTTGTGCAGAATACGATTCATGGTAAGTTAATTAACTTGATCTAGATTTTCAATGTCAACAAAATGAGTGCATGTCATTCGGTCAATAGAATCAGAATTTTCTGACAATTCTCAGTACAACAGGTATAATCATCATAAATCCTATACTCAAAACTAGTATGAGTCGAAATTTCATGACGATCGGATGAATATTTGAGGCGTAATAAAAGTTTAAAATCCGGCGGTTTACGTGCGCCACCCTGTAATATACAGTGTGTGTACCTATTCAATGAAAAAAAAGTATGCAAGTGTATGCAACTGGAAAAATTCTAAGTTTTTCTCAAAAATAACGAAGTTTTCAAGTTTTTTTAAAAAATTTCAAAGTTAAAGTTTGATCACTCGAAATGACCATAATGTATAAACCTACACATGAACTTGACTTTGACCTTTGACCTTCATACACTTCATACACGGCCGGGGGGCCTCAAAAGTTCTCGGGCGCTTCGCGCCCTCGAAATTTTTCGGATTATGGGGTAAATAAATGGGCTCCGGGTGCCATAGCTATTCTTTTTTTTACATACCTAAACCTAACCCTAACCCAAAACATAAACCTATCTGCTCTTAAATTTGGCGCGAAATTTGATTTTTCGAAATTTGGCGCGAAATTTAAATTTCGATTTTTGCGCGTTTTGTGATGCAGTCTAGATTTAACTGCTTAAAACTTAGTGACTTTTTCATTGATATTTGAATTTAGATGATAATTCAAATTATATGACATCTTTAACTTCAGTAGATTTTTAAATGTTTAGAACTGCAAGGAATCCATCTTCATCACATGTTGATTGGTTTGACTTCGTGGTTACATGTACCACACATCAAAGACTTTGATGGCACTTTCCATTTCATCATTAAAATATATCAGCTGTTTAGTTTTATTTGAATTCAACAGTTTGTTTTTCTGTACCAATGTGATGTTATGATGTCATCCGGTCTTTGTTCATGGTTCTTTTGTTAGATTCATATATGAAGAACTTGTAGAGCTCAGTTCTTCACTCACTTTTGAATTATTCTGTGTGCATAGCAGACCTCGTTCTCCGTCTCTCCGTTTCATCGATTTATAACTGCAATTCTGAAGTGAGTTCTACATTCTTCTATTCACTACTTTCTATATTTTGGGAGTAGAAACATTACTAAGTTCATATAACCAGATAGTTTAAAATATGTGGCTGGATCTTAAGTTAGGAACACTATATGCCATATTATTAAACAGAATTATTAACTTTCACAATTAATTATAGCATTTTCAAAACCTATAAAGCACACAAGCTTATATGATGAAGTGTCTAAATAAAGATAAACATTTCCAAAGTGTGCTTCAAATTTATAAATAATTCAAATGGTAATTTTTTTCAAAGTGATAGTCTGTAGACTATTTACGGATTAAAAGTTGCTTCATGAAGTCAGAAATGTTTATCGTTTTGAAACATCAGTTTCGCTTCTATGATTTCATTTCGAAATAAATTAATAATTTATCAGCTGATTTCAAATTTCAAGTCGATATGTAAGCAACCCTTTTCAAGGTAAATTTAACATTTCGACTTTCGGTTTCTATCTCGAAAATATTTTTCTGATTTAAAAAAATCAATTACTGTAGAATTTACTTTCCAATATTTATGCAATAGTTACTTAAAAGAGTTCACATTTGCTAACAGACAAAATAATGACAAACGTTTTTTCATGACTTACAGAAATGGTTCGTCATGCAAGCATCGCACGTCAGCGCTTAATCTTTCACTTTTGTTAAACATGTAACCAACCTGTGAGACATGCGAGCAAGAGTGGACACAAGGAGTGTACATTCAAGGAGGGCTGCACCTATGTGTATTGTCTTACATGTAGGACCTACGTGCGAAGCACGTAGGTGGGAAATGATGACAAGTCCAAGGCTTTCATCAATAAACATGCATCCTGTGCGCAGGAAAATGGTAGGGGTGGTCGAAACTTAACCTCGAAAGATGAGAAAAGTAAATTGGCGAGACTTTTCGCGAAGGAGGATAGGGCTGCAAAGGAAGTTCTCAGTCAATGTGCCGAACCCACAAAACCCCCCACAAAAAGAAAACCCAAGTTCAAGTCAAGAGCATTCATTGATAGTGGCTCTTCATCAAGTGATCTAGAGGTGAGTGCCGATGACTGTACATGCTAGATTTAAAATAAAAATGATTAATGTTAAGAACATTTGTTTCGTTATGTATGAAGTAAATTTAGCTTTTCAAAAACATTTCAGTGTGAGAGACCTCCAGCGAAGAAGAAGACAAAGGTTGTCAAACAGTTGCCTCAAATGAAAAATGTAAGTCATGTTGATAAAAATTAATCACCCTCGATGTAAAATAATGCGTTAATTCTCTTTGCAGCTGTTCAAAATTCTACCACCGGTGCCCAAGTTGAGTGCGGTAGAAGAGCCAAGTACCCCACGTCCCGTATAAGTACAGTTGTTATAGTCGTTATTATAAGTCCCTCTCACCACTTGTTAATGTATCATACATCATCCATTTGCTCAATTATTATCATTCTATCTTTTTCTACCACTTCAGGTAATGCGATCCCTATCCCTGAAAAAAGCCAGGGCTAGTAGCATCGCCTCAACACCGGCTACAACCACGTCAGTTGAGGACAACGAAGAACGTCCGTATACGATACGGGAGTCCTCATCGAAGTCCTCATCGGATGAGAGTAGCGAGACGTCTACTACGTCATCGGCGACGTCGTCACCCACATCATCTTCTGATGAGGATGACACAAGACGCTCTCTTGTAAGTATCGAACTTAACAATAACTACACAACATAATTATTAACTAAATCTCATGATTTCTCTTGATAAATGTGGTTCAAAAATTATAGCAGTGATATCTATTTTCAGAATAATTCGATTCGGGACAATCTATCATGTATCACTCCTGAGGTACGATTTTTACAAATTTTGTTAGACCTGTATTGCTCTATCCTCATTATAAGGACATATAGATAGTAAACAATTATTTCTTCTCATTTCAGAATGTGATTGATTTCACATCACAGGAGGAGATCTCCTTCTCGCGGATCCGGGCGTCGCCAAACTGCAGCGCTCGGCTTCCATTTACGCCAATCCTCGAACATCGAGGAGTTCTCACACCACCACGAGCTCCTTCTCCAGCTCCAGTTCCAACTCCTACTACGACACCTGTTCCTGCTCCCGCTCCGATCCCTTTTTCTAATCCTGCTCCTGCTCCCGGTCCGGTCCCTGTTCCTGCTCCCGCTCCAGCACCTTTACCTCTGCGGGAATACAATGTAGACCTGGATGAAACGTTCGAAGGTGATGAGCGACTGGAAGAGAAGCTGAAATTATGTCAGCAACGATTGCGGATGGCTGAGCAGCGGGAGAGCAAGCTCAGGGAGGAAAATAGGGGTTTGATTGTGTCTGTTCGGAATTTGACGCAGTCGAACTTGCCATTATCCTCTTCTTGTGGCCCGAGGTAATCGTCAATTTGAGCGCGAGACGCTTATGCACGTAGTGTATCGTGACGGTGTCATTTCACGAGTAAGACTAACTCGCATGGAGGACACGCCCGACTATTGCGAGCAGTGTCATCATCTGACTCTCACACAGTGACATGGTGAAGTGTCAAAAATTGTAGATTTCTTTTACTTTGACTTTTTGACTTAATGGTAAAAGAAATTGTTACAAGTCCTGTCTTCTTATTTCATCGTAGATTGGAACAAATGTCATTGGCTAGTAATCGTTGTGACGTCATAGGACGATAAAAAATATATATAGTCTGCAAAAATTATAATCCTCACCAGTTTAATAAACATAGTTGTCTGTTCTAAATGTGGAAAAACGTTTACTCTTAATGGTAATTTGCAACGCCATGAAAAGTTTTGTAAGTTAGGAAAAACTTATCAGTGTAGGAAGTGTCCATATGAAACGAAACGGCAGGATAATCTAAAGCGACACAATCTACATGTAGTCTGTAATATGCAACCAAGTAATTGTAATTTAAATTCAAATCCTCGAAGCATGTCAGCTAATGATAGACAAATACCCGAATCTAGTACTGCTGAATCAACGTCTAGACATACCAATCAGCGCTTCAAATAATAGTTTGGTCTTTATGCAATGTTGCTCCCGCTGTGGTAAAACGTATAATTCTATAAGCAAATTCCGTCAGCATGTGAATATGCATAATACAAATAGTGAGATGAATATTCAAAATGAACATGGAACTGTAGGTCTCAGCGAAAGTACGCTCAACGATCATGCTCGTGTATACGACATCACCCCATCAGCACACACAGTAGATATAACTTCCTTTTTATTAAGTATGGGATCTACGAGGGGTGTTTGAAAAGTTCTGAGACTTTTTTGAATTCTGTTTTATGGTTGCTTTCGATCAAAAGTTCAAAACAAAGTGTTTAATTAGGAACATAATATATTCATAGCAGCATGATTTTTTTAGTTAGTGTCATTTTCAAAATATGAGCCATCTTCATTAATACACTTACTCCATCGCTCGGGTGACTTCCGGAGTCCTTCTGCAAACCAGCTTTGAGGAGTCTGACGAATCCAGTTATTGATAGCTGCTTTCACCTCTTTCAAATCTTCGAATTTTCTTCCTCGAAAAGTCTTCTTCATGGGACCGAACAAGTGATAATCACTTGGAGCGAGGTCCGGGCTATAAGGCGGATGAGGAAGGAGCTCCCAGTTCTTCTCTCGCAGGGCCGTCAATGTTCTTCGTGCGGTGTACGGTCTGGCATTGTCATGCTGGAGCAAGACTCGGTTACGCAATTTGCCCGGTCGTTTCCTCGAAAGAGTTTGATGAAGACCGTCCAAGCTGGCGACGTATCTGTCAGCATTGATGGTCTCTCCTTTGGGCAGATAGTCGATGAAGATTATTCCTTCGCAATCCCAGAAGACAGTGATCATGACTTTGCCCACCGAAGGGACGGCCTTGGCTTTCAGTGGGGGTTTTTCTCCAAAAGTCACCCATTGCTTGGATTGCAACTTTGTTTCGGGGCTGTAATAAGGGATCCAAGTTTCGTCTGTGGTCACAAGACGACGCCAGAAATTGTCACCGTACTCTTCTAACGTCAATTTCAGTATTTCACATTTCTGAACTCGCTCCGCCTTTTGTTCCGCACCAAGAAGCCGAGGAACCCATCTCGCGCACAGTTTACGCATGTGTAGCTCTTCGTGAAGAATGTGATGCACACGCTCTGTCGACATTCCAACTTCTTCTGCAATATCGCAGACAGTACCTCGCCTATCATCCTCCAAAACTGTCCTGACTTCGTTGACAGAGGTCTCAGACACTGCTGTGGAAGGTCGGCCACTGCGAGGGTCGTCGTCAAGACTATCTCGACCAGACTTCAGGCGATCCAGCCATCTGAACACAGTAGCTTTTGACAGGGCTCTGTCGTCGAACACCTCGTTTAGCTGCCTCTGTATCTCGGCTCCCGATAGGCCTCGTTTCCACAAGAAGAAAATGATAGATCGTTGATTTTGTTCTGCGTCTTGCATGATTATGCCAAGAAATGAGGGTGAGAGAAATCAAGCGAGGCATTAAGACCCCACGCAGTGAACTGTTTTCCAGCTGAACTTTACTCAGCAGTTGAAGGACGTATTGAACTTCATCATTGAACTTCATCCACAGGTGCAACAGCTTAATCGCAAAGAGCAGATGAACATGATAGAGCAAAACGTCTCAGAACTTTTCAAACACCCCTCGTATATTAGAGAACTTAGTGTCAAACCTTCTAGAAAATTTTCAACTACGTGGTCGTCTGGTAGCACAAATTCGTTATGTGCGATCAAATCCTCAGGAAGATGAAACGTTTCTCGTACACTTTACTTCATCATCCACAAACTGTATTTATGACTATGACACATGGTTCCAAGATAACTTAAATAGTCTCTCAAGTCATATTGAAGCTTTTGCAAATAAGGGTAGCAATTGGGTCATAGATGAAATACTAAATATAGAATTCAATGTTATTACTAGTCCATTACTTTCTGGTGGAGAAGTATTTAATCTACCAAAGAGTCTGAAAGATTCGAAGGCTGTAATTAATGTACATTCAAATGACTGTTTCTTATATTCAGTTCTATCAATGCTACATTACAATGATGTATCATATTCTAGGAATGAGATAAAATCATATAGTAAATGGACATCTGAAGTTGTAATCCCGTTGCAAAATCAAGTGCAAAATGTGCAACAATGAGTCATCATGCTGACTCAACCCCCCCTCTGGCGAGAGGAAGGAGTTTACCAAGGATGTGATGGAAGGATGGGTCCGAGAGGAAGAAACTGTTCCCTACCCCCCCCTCTGGAAGGAAGGAAGGAAGGAAGGAAGGAAGGAGGAGCAGCAAGAGTAGGAATGTGGGAAGGATAGAGTGAGAAAAGGTAGGTTTTGGTGGTTTTTGGGATGAGAAAAGTCGTTTTTCGGGCAGAAGGAGTGCTCGGATGGGAAATTGGAGTTCAGATTCGGAGTCTACGTGAAATTTTGGGTTGGGAAGGAAGGAAGGAGGAGCTGTGAGGCAAGCGTAGGAATCTAGGAATGACAGAGTTAGAAAAAATGCGGGTTTTGGTCGTTTTGGGATGAAAAGGCCGGAATTCGGCATGAAGGAGGCCTCGGATGGAAAAACGGAGGGCAAATTCGGACTTTTTGGCCAATTTTTGGTCTAGGGACTTGCTTCCAGCTCCATCGGAGAGAAAAAGTTCTGACCTCCCCTCGGCGGCGATCTTCCAACTTTGGTTCTAGAGATCGTAGAATGTCGTGCAATAACTCGTTTGAAAGCTAAGAGTGAGACAAATTCAGTGGAAAACATGGCTTGTTCATATCTGCCTTCGTTTAGATGTGAGACGCCATTGAAAATTTTGGAAATTGGCGAAAAAACGACAGAGTTAGAATTTTTACGAAATGGCTTTAGCGGGTGAAGCAAGCCTCGGATGGGAGAACAGAGACCAGATTTGGAATCAGCGTGACATTTAACACCTGAATGTCATTCATGCTATGTCTCCAAAGTGAAAGGAAGAAAGATGACAGAAGCAGTAGAGTTTACGAATGAATTTTGTTCACTACGTTTTCATCGACAAAGTCTTCGTGGTGTGATTAGGGACTGCATCATCTCATTTCATCATGAAAAGGCAGACTTAGAATTTGCTATTGCTGAAGGTTACTTCGTTTTCCAACAGCTCATGGACAGTTTGATGAACAAAGATGTGAAAGGACGATTAGTTGCAGAGATTGAATTTGAGAAAGTGACTGATGAACATGCAGGTGAACGTGTAGTGTTTCATTTTGCATCCCATTCTGCAGAGACGATGCATGATCCCAAAGATTTCTATCAGCGACACATGGCGAAAATTGCATCTCGACTAGATTCATTTCAAGAGCATGGATTCAACTTCCTCTTATGTCGCATAAAACACATTCATATTCAACTCAATGTGCTAAACTAGATTTGACTACAAGATTTTGGAAAAGCAATCATGAGTCAGTCGTCCGCGTGCCTCCTTTTCCCTGCCGCAACGAAGTCAGGGGGAAACGGAGGTCTCTGATTGGCTCACATAGTGTCAAATGTGGATTCGCAGGAGATTATAAAAGCAGACGTATCCCCATTTTCTCTTCATTTCATTCTCTTGACTTGGAAAGCGTGTGTCACTTGCTCAAGCCATTCTCCGTCTTAATTTTGTCTGATTCAATCCTGTTTCAAATATACAAGTGGGTGTCATGACTGTGTGGCCTAAACCTTACCAACATTTTAGAAGAGAGACGCAGGAGAGTGTGTGGCCGATGATTGTACAAGCTTATTTTGTTGAACCATCACCACCGCCGCCTCCACCACCTAGACGCTTTACCTTTAAGTCTTTTAGGGAATTGAAACTTAATTCGGGTCCTAAGCCCAAGACATTTAATTTACTGGACGATGACGAAGACTTAGACTTTGGTGATAAGCTTTAAATCATGTGAACGCCCCAAAAGGTCCTCTTAAGGGCCACCTCATATGTCACTGCCAAGCTAAGGATTTTCTTTTCTCCGATGATCATGAATGTACTTAGTGGTATTCTTTCGTTACAGACTGCCATGGCCATGAATCCTACTCCAACTGCTGCATCACTGAATCCTCAACATCTGGAGCTGTGGAATCCGAAAATTGAAAAGGTAATTCACGGCTATCCTACCTACAAACAACAAGTGCGCTACAACGGTGTTCGACTCTATCTTCAAACGCCGGCGGTATACTTACCAAAAGTGGATACGCAAGTAAATCGTTGCGGTCAAAACCTGAGTATACCTATTGATAATTGGTGGCGTCAGCAGCTTGACATTTTAGAAGACGTTGTGAGGCAAAAGGCTCTTACTCCTACTGAACTATTACAGTTGTGGCCAGAAAAGAAAACTTCTTATTATAAACCTTTGTTTTGCGGCACTCGCTGCTATATTTTGCAAAGCAAGTATTGTAAAGTCACTTCAGGAGTGACAGTTGAACAATCAGTTGAAACAGAATTGTCATCGCTAGGTGCAGGCTTTTATTCCTTTCATATTGAGGTGCCTGCTGTTTATGTGGGACCTCATCAATCTGACGGGAATTTGATTTCTCTCAATTTGCGCATTGCTCAAATTCATCATCAACCTGAGTTAACAAGTCTTGATCACATTGAGAAAGTCATTGATTCTTGTGTCAAAGAGTGTCAACAACCTGTCACCAAACCTAAACGTCGTCGCGCATCAAAGAAAGATGGTGCTACCACCAAAGAGAAATCTTAAGTATTGTAATCAGTTAGTATGTAGTGAATGTGGAAAACACAGTCTTGCGCGTTATGTTCAATTAAAACATTGTAATCATGTTGTATGTATCTTTTGTTATGTAAAGGGCAGACATCCTTGTAAAGTTCCTGCTCAATGTATTATTTTGTAATGAAGTCTTTTTGATATTGTAGGTTGTTATCTTCATAGACAGTGAGGGACACCCATGCAGGAATTGAATGCTATTGCAATGAGAGAAAGTGATCAGACTGTTGTTAGTGTATATCATAGGTTTGCCTACTGTCCTCCACACAAAGACGAATGGTCACGACGTCATGTGCATGGACTTGATCCTTCTATTTTGATTCATATTGGATTTGTAAATGAAACGTATTTGATAAGTGATTTCAAACGGTGGCTGTCAGGTTTTCATATTGTTAAAATATTAGGAAATGATTCTGAACGAGAAGCAGCAACACTTCAGTTGCACATTGATAATTTATATTTACCATGTTGGGTAGATCGTGTAAGACAAGACTATCATATGCATTGTGGTCAAAAGAAGTTTAGAGATGAAATGATTTTTGATATGGCTATATGTTTCGGTGAGAGACATCACCTTTACAGACCACCATCCCATTGTAATACTAGAAATAAAGCTACCTACATTGCAAAACTCTCTTCACGCTGGCATTGTAGTCTCTATGACGTTTATGAACTGCATCTATATTATTGTCAACAGCATGGGTATATGTAAAACATGTTTTTACTCCTTGTGAATGAGTGATGATCTTTTCATGAAGTGTATTCTGTACTTGTGAATTTTGACTGATGTTGAATAAACTTACAGTGGAACATGATTGTTATTTCTGTTTTATTCATAGTGGAAGTCATTGAAGCAATATGAAATCTATAGTCACAACGTTTATGATGACGCATCGTACCTTAAGTAACCACATGTGTCATTTGACACTTGATCAACAAGGATTCGATGGATTTTTACAAGATTGGAAACTTACATTTAAAATGAAGATGAATGATATGAAAGTAGTGGTAACTAAAAGCCTTCGTCTCTTCAAAAGATTGATGGAGAGTTTTCAACCTCAAGATGTGAAGGGTAGACTCGTTGCTTATATAGAGTTGAAAGATTTGCAAAAACCACTTCGTTTTGGATCCTATTGCACAGAATGGATTACTCTTAGTGATCAATCTTATGTACGTCATATGGAGAAAATTATGGAGAGAATAGTAGAGACGATGGAAGGAAATACGTACGTTGTTAAACATATCATGATTCAACTGAGTGTGTTTACATCCACGACTTTGTTTGATGGTCGACATGTTGTGTAGATGCAATAAAGATTTCTTTTCACTGAGTATTTTGTAATGGTGTATAGAGCAACATGAGTCATTGCGCTTTGTTAGATAAGTGAATGCGTCTCTGTTCGCTAGAAGGGGGGTGTCACAAAATGAGTCATTGCGCTTTGTGCATTACTATCAGGCTCTTTCTTAGATAAATGAATGCGTCCTTGTTCGCTAGAAGGGGCGTGTCACAAAATGGGTCATTGCGCTTTGTGCATTACTATCGGGCTCTTTGCTAGATAAATGAATGCGTCTTTGTTCGCTAGAAGGGTTGTGTCACTCAAGTCTTTGTGAGGACTAGAACGACTTTGTAAGAGGGAAGGTTTCCACCCACGCAGTCAAAAGTTCACGTGTGATAACTCTTTGTCACGTAACAAAGACAGGGAAAACATGAAAAGGGAAACGCATGTGATTGGAGCTAGATCTGGTTATAAAACGGACGACTGAGCTCATGGCAATCATTTCCGTCCTTGCGCTAACCATGCAGTTGCCATCAACTCCTCTGCTCTCCCACTGGGTACAGTGAATTCCCTTACTTTAGCATCGGGTAAAGATGCTTTCAATCAAAAGATAACTAACTCATCATGGAGAAGTCGTGACCATAAAAACTCCAAGTCATCGGATGAATTATCTAAAGGTTATGTCAACAAAGTATGGACTCGCTGTGTGTGTACCGCTAGACTATTGGACACGGTTACAATTCAATACTCTTGAAACATTCCTGAAAGAAAATCTCACCATTCCCAAAGAAATTGTTCGACACAATGGGAAGCGGCCACAAGTTCCCATCATGGAAAGACGATACATGCATGTTCATATGGATTGACACTGTCTCATCATCCATGAAAAGGAGGGCAGCGAATTCGACTTAGTCAGTTGCAAACCTCTCCCCATTTTGGGAGAAGAATTTTACTCATTCGAAATTAAAATTCAAACCATCTACATGGGTCCGCGCAAGGACGGAAGGTTGTTTACGTTGAATCCCTATCTTGTCTCCATCACCTTTAAAAATGATGTCCATGTTGATGATGATCAACTACAGTAACACTCTCCACACACTGATAACGCACCATAGGTCTTTATGAGACCACAGCCTGACGGCCACCGTATCAAGAAATAAAATGTACACTCACCATGCCACACATGAACATGACTCTCTCCTTCTTTCTTAGGCATACCATTCTTCACTCAAGTTTTAATCATGTGGAAATTATCAGCATGCCTCTATGTATCATGGAAAAGTCAGTGTGTTACATTTCATGATATGAAACGTCAACTTCTGATAACTCTAGAACGCTTTCAACTACGAAGGTTACATCGCGCAATCCTATCCAACTCTTGCCGTGTCATTAACGTAGGAGACGGCATTGTATTTAGTCGCATTCAAGAGATGATTCTACATCGTGATTCCAAAACTCTCATGGGAAAAGTATAAAAGGGAAGTTCACTGAACCTTCATGTCTTTTGGGAATCATGCTCCCCATCCGCATCATCAACGTCATGCGCGAAATGAATCTCAGAAGAGACATCGATTTAGAACAGTTGCATACCCATCTTCCCGATTCAGTATATCATCGCGGTCGTCCACAAGTGTTGGTCATTCGCATGAGCAACGGTCGAAATCTTAAAGTCTTTCGCTGCGGCAAAATCCAAGTCCTAGAAAACCTTTCTCATTTCGTGATGCAGTCCATGTGTTACGAAGTCGTCAAGAAAATGCGAACACTCATGCCTCATCTACGCCTCAGTCCCCTGACATTGAAGAATACAGTAGTGTCTGTTCAACTGAAGATGTTAGTGAATCTAGCAAACATTAAAACCAGTAATCATTGTATATTTTATGAAACTGACCTCTTTCCTGCTGCTCTGATTCGGAAGTGGCAAGTAGTATTGGGTGTGACATCCGGCGCATCGCTTCGCTCGCACCGGATGTCGCACCTTGCGAGATTTCAAAGATTTACGTAGTCTACAAATTTCAAAAATTGAGATACTGCCAAATTTTCGAAAATTTAGGCAATCGAAAAAATATCACGTAGTCGAAAATTTCACGTAGTCCAAAAGTATCACGTGGTCTAAGAGTTTCACGTAGTCGAAAATTTAAGCAGTCTCAAAATATCACGTAGTTTCATAATATCACGCAGTCTCAATATGCCAGAAGATTGTATTCAAAATATTTATTAAAAAAGGGATGAAACAAAAGTGGAAGAAACCTCAAGAATATATCCTTCGTTGTCACAATTAAAAACAACTGAATTGAATAAAGAAAAACACAAGGATAGGGTTAGGTATATGAAAGATAAGGAATCTCAATTATTATTAAGATTAGAGCATTATAAAACATTAAGAAAGAGATGGTCTAAAGTTAAGAATGTAACACAAGGTATTGGAATTGTTTGTGATGAGATCTCCTTTTCCTCTTGCTCATCGACATAACTGACAATCGCACTTGACAATTGTTCTCGTGATGCGGCTAATTGACTGAGTGATCTGATGTCCATTCATTGACTTTGTTGTTCCGTATTATATGATATGTATAACATGTCATGACATTGTTTGGTTGCACAACTCAATTAAACTTTTACGGAGCGGCGTGACTTCTTTTTCTCTCTCGATCCTGTCTGTTACAGGAATATTGTATTCACAATGACATGCATTCTTTAAAACAATTGTTTGTCTTCAATGAGAATAATTCCCGTGTGCTTCTAATAGAATGACCTTGAACGCTAATGGAAATTTATACCAAAACCGTTGTGGGAGCCAGAAAAAGTGTCAGAAAATGTGTCAGAAAGTTTGTCGACATGGCTGTCGATAAAAGTGCTGACATGGTTGTCGATGAAAGCGCCGACATAGTTGTCGATAAAAGTGCCGACATGGTTCGACAGTCGGTGTATTTTTCCATTCAAAATAATGTCGCATGAATGATTGCTATGGAAACCAAAAATGAAGAGAAATGTTCATTCATTCATTCATCCTCTCTCTCTCATATGTCTATTGTGTTTAGATTGTATTTATTTTTTTTCCATTTCGGCCTATCTTAACGATGGTGGGATCTGTTTACCACGTTTTGGCAAGGAAAATCGACGAATGGTTTCTCAAGCCACTGCTTCCTATATTAAAAAGGCACACTGTTCGGGATTCATTCGAGTTTGCTGAGAAGATGCGCTCATTGCCAATGGATGACAGTTTTGTGATGCTATCTGCAGACATAAAGAGCCTCTTCACTAATATCCCGGTGGATGAAACTGTGGATATCATTTGTGATGTCTGGTACCGCTCTCAAAGAGATCCTCCAATCGTTGGAAAGAGGAGTATAAGTGAAGCGAATCTACGAGCGCTATTGAAAAGTGTGGCCAAGGATGTCGGTTTCTCGTTTGGAGGTGAGCATTATGTTCAATCTGATGGGCTCGCAATTGGCAGCCCTATAAGTGGATCATTTGCCGACATATTCGTTGGCTTCCACGAACGCCACCTGCTAACACGTGTGGACAGAAGCAGACAAGGTATCCATTCTTGCTGTCGCTATGTGGATGACGTCCATATCATCATCAAACGTGAGGACCGGGATGTCTTCGTGCGGGATATGACTGACATGCATCCAGCATTATCTTTTAGCTTCGAAGAATGCAATCACTTCCTAGACGTGAGGCTACATCTGCTGGGTGACAGAGTCCTTACATCAGTTTATCGCAAACCAATGTTCACGGGAGTCTACACCAACTACAATGCCTTCTGCCCAAACAATATAAAGTCAATTTGGTGAGGTGTCTCTTCGATCGCGGTCGTCGACTGTGCTCAAAGGAATACTTTGATGAGGAAGCGATGTTCTTGAGGTCAACTCTATCCAAGAATGGTTACCCGCATTGGTTCGTGGACAAGTATAGCAGTGCCCGAAGAACCAGCGACGTGCCTACTGTCGAGAAGAAGGTGATCAGATTCGCAATTCAGTTCATTGGTGAAGTAGCAGCATTTGAAGCTAGGAAAGTGCAAGCCATGATCGAGAAGGCATATCCTCACCTCAAAGTCACTCCTTGGTATCGTACAAAGAAAGTCGCTGGCAACGCTCCCAAAGATCCCATCCCTCCCAACCAGAAACCACTCGTGGTATACTCCTACGACTGCGCTTGCGGAGCAAGCTATGTGGGAAAAACCGAAAGGACGATGGAGACGCGTGCCAAGGAACACATTCCGAAGTGGTGTGAAGAAGGAAAGCAGCGACCAAGATCCAAGCAGCTGCCTACGTCTTCAATTACCCAACACTAAATCTCGTGTCAACATCCAGCATCAAAAAGTGCTTTCAGAGTTGTGAGACAGTGCAAGAACAAAGTCGAGTTGAGAATTTCTGAGGCTGTTCTCATACGGTTAAAGAAACCTTTCATGTGTCGACAAAAGAACTTTGTATACTCTTGTTCACTCATTCCCCAATTCCAGTATTGATTCTTTTCTGCATCACGTATTTCATTATTTTCTGCTTCTACTTAATTGCTTTTCATCAGCATTATAACTTTCATGTATACCTTGCATCAGCTTTGCATCAGCGTTCACTTTTACTCTATTTCTCCTTCTATGTCAATGTCCAGTGAATTATATTCGTGATCCGTTTAACTTGAACTTCTTGAATGTTACTTACCATTCTATCGTTTGCTCATTAAAGAGGCAGCGTGATGTCAAGAGTGTAATAGAACTTCAAGAATGAGTTTCCGTATTTTGAATGCAATTTGGAGATGGGCGCATACTAAAAGAGTAGATTGTATTTGTTCTTTTGTTCCCATAGTGTGAATGAGATTTCACAACTCGCATTATGCGCTATTGTCTGTGATTTGCATCACCCCTAGCAGCTGCTAAAATTGTGAAATCTGCTACAGGCCAATTCTTTTGAGAAATTTCTGAAATAGATTTTATTCCATTTAAAATGATTAACATGACTGAGTTCTCAAAAACATATGGCAAACAAACCACGACAAATTTCGATTTAAATAAGATCGCAAATCAATTGGGAATAAGGAATTTTCACGTATTGATGAGAAATGAATTACTATTGATAAAAGATGTACCTGAAGTGAATTTTGTAACAAACTCCAAACATCAGAACAAAAAGGAGTACATTAGTCTGCGGGGAGAAAGAATACTGATAATGTAGAAAACTAATATTTCGATCGCCCGGAGGCTGAGAACTATTGGTTCGATTCATACGGACTTCCCCCTACAAATGAAGTAAAAAAATACTTGGAAATGGAATTCATAATGCATTTCAAATTCAAAAACCAGGAACTACTTATTGCGATCAGTTATGCCTTTACGTTTTATGCAAATTGCAAGAAGGTGCACCATTTCTTGATATTATGTTAGAATTGAATAAGGAAATTTCATTCCCGAAACCTTAGTTCCAATGGCTAGCTAAAGGATACTTGTGATTAAAGTTCAAGCAGAGCTGAAGCTTAGTTTTTTGTAATTCATTCTCATAAAATCTTCCCTTTATTTCTTCATTATCTAAATCTTTAATTTCATAAGTAATCGGATAAGTTTGATTTATTTTACACACTTCAAATATCTCTTTAGTCCAATAACCAGCAAAACCTTTTTCAATTTTATTCTTATACTTAAATATTCGCACCCTGTCACCAATTTTAAATTTCGATTTGCGCTTTTGTAAATTAACATTATTCTCATTCTCATAATTATTTTCAAATATCTTCTTTCTTATTAAATCTGGATCGTTAGAGGCATTCTTTGGAGTTTCTTCAATACTTGAATGAATCTTATTGTTATAATCATCAACAATTCCTGGTAATATTTTTAACCATTTCTGATTACCTTGTTCTGTAAATTTCTTAAATAATTTACTTTTTAATGATCTATTAAACCTTTCTATTACTACAGCCTTTCCAGCAGTTTCAGTGGAATAAACTGACCCTTGGCGATGACCTTCGTCTGTTTCAAATAATGGCTTAACATTTCTGTTGTAAAACTCAGATCCTTTATCAACAAACAATTTCTTTGGCTTTCTATTACTTTCCTTGAATATTTCCTCAAACGCATATTTAACTGATAAACCACTTTTATTCTTTAATGGCATCACGCAAGCGTATCTAGTATATAAATCAATGACTGTTAATGCGTATTTGTAGTCTCTTTCATTCGGCATATGAATAAGATCAGCACTCCAAACATAATCTTTATTAAATACTTTTACCTTCAATAGATATTTGGGCTTTCTATATTCCTTGTGAATTTCGGACGCGTAAGTTTCAGTGTTATGAGTTTTGTCTAAACCCTGACCGAACAATATTTTAGCTTGCAAAGCTTTCTTAACAAACATTCTTTCAATTTTTTCTCTAAACGTAGGATTTTGAATATTATCTAAATCTTCTATCATTTTCCTATCAGCTTCATGACGAGATTTTAGGTCATGATTTCGATAAGCTGCTGCATCAACTCTGTTTATTGGTTCTTCACCTAGTTTTGGATTATTATTCTCATCTAGTCTTATATCTAATCGAGTTCCTGGACCGGTATATGAATGACCAGAAAGATGCTTTTCTTTTGAATATTTACTCCAAATAAATCCAGGAAAGTTTTCTAATGTTTTTTGTATGTCACCTCCGGTGTGCAGCCGATGGCCAGAATGTACTTTTAAGAGATAATTCAATAAATCTAAATTAGAAATTTTCAATTTAATTAAATTTTCGAAACTTGAAGAACTTATAGAATCTGTAGAACTTGTAGAATTTGTAGAATCTGTAGAACTTGTAGAATTGGTAGAATTTGTAGAATTTGTAGAATTTGTGGAACTTGTAGAATTTGTAGAATACATTTTTACAGATAAAAAAATATTTATGACTTGATAACAATATATTTATGACTTGATAGCAATATATTTATAACATTATAACAATATATTTATCACAAATGTTTGTCAACGAATCGGACCTAAGGTTCTGAGGTTATTACCTAATCATACTAGGACTTAGATATATTTCAGAACCATCTTTAGTTTCTTTTATTTCTATCAAGTCATCAACATTGTGGAGAATATTTTTAAGAACTCGGTTTCTTCCTCAACTAAATTTAATTTACTAATAAAATTATCTACCATTCCTTCTCCCCTAGCAACTTTCTCTAACTCTCTATTATGACGTTTTTGTTCTTCTAATGCTGCTTTCTCTGATTTATTTTTATTTACTGCTTGGACAATACCAGCTGTCCCACCTGCAACACTTCCTGCAGCTGCTATACCTCCTATTATTAGAGGAATTAATGGGAGAATTCCACCATTCTTTTCTTCTTGTAATATAATATTCTCTATCATTGGTTTACTTATGTAATATTTCTTTTTGTTAATCGTAATAGTTTTAGGTGTATTTTTGTCAACAATGTTAGGTAGTTTTAATTCAACAGTTTTATTATTACTTTTAGCTTGCGACATTTTTAATAAAAAATTTCAAGTTAAGAATTTTTTAATCTATTCTAGTCATGAAAAATTTTTAAGTTAAGAACAAATTTTGAGTTACCATTTTGAGTTTAATTAACTTATCGACGAAGTCTTGAGCTTTAGCCGATCGGACCAAAGGTTCTCAGGTTATTAACCGATGGAACCTTGTTCAGAGGCTTTAGCCGATCGGACCAAAGGTCCTCAGGTTACTAGCCAATCCTAACCATCCTTCCATTAAAAATTTCAATAGAATATTTTACATCTTCTAGCAATAAACCATAGGCCATCAATGAAGTTGTGGAATCTTTCTTTTCAATATTAATTGTCACATCACAACCAGTCTTGATAATATCTTCAGATTGTGCACTTAAATCGAAACAGAAAACAGGATATAAATGTCTCCAATCTCCAGGAGTTAATTGTGGTTCAACTCCAAACTCTATACAAAGAATTCTATAAGCATCATATCCTTCCATAAATTGATTATTGGCATCATCGAATCTTAATGGATCAATTGGATATCGGGTTTGATTTGAAGCAACTTGTAAACTTCGAATTGTGTTAATATGGAAAAGATTGTTGTTCTTATCAAAACTTGGAGAACCATTTTTTTGAAAAGTTAGTGATAGATATCTCGGAGTATTCGAAGTTCTAGTAAAATGCCAGTTAAATCTTTGTTCAGAAAAAGTTACAGAACTCGCAGTACGCTTTAGAAAATTTACTGGAATTGGTTTGTTAGTATTTAATCTTTTTGCAATAGTTAATTCAACCTCTAAACTAGGAGTAATATGTCTTATCCACCATTCAAGTCTATCAATTTTTAAATATGCTTTTTTCCAGACTTGCCATAAAAGATTAATTCATTATTTTCTGTGCGATGAAATATTAATTTAAATTTTAATTGACATGATATTTTGTCATAATCTAAATATCCGAATAATGGAGACAATGACCAATTTGCTGTCTGTTTACTTTTTTTGTTAAGAATAGAATAGAATAGAAAGGATTTTTTTCAAATGAATAAAAATCATGAAAATGAGACATTATACAAATTAGAAAAGTAAGGTGTAGATGCAAGCAAAGACACAGTAAAGAATTCAGTTATCAAATTGTCTATGCGGGAGTGCTGACATGTACATAATGAATGGGTTCATTCGGCGCGAGGTATTTGAGAACGGTAGAATCGTACGCCCTGTTCGAAGGCTGACAGGAGGAAGCCGATTGAGCAAGGGGTGCGTTGGGGATGAGCATTTGTCAAAAAGAGTCTTTGATAATCTTAGTCTTCTGATGTTAAGGTTCTGCAAACATGGCAATTCACACTCAATACCACAAATTATTTTATGTGCTCGCCTCTGCAACTTTTCAAAGTTATGTGAAAGACATTTCGGCATACCAACAAAAAGTGGAGCACAGTACTCAAGAAGTGATCTCAACAGACAATTATACACAGAGATCAGATCAGGCTTTCTCAAAAAACTTTTCACAATTCTAAGACAATGCAATCTTTGAGCAAAAAGCTTAGAAACATGCTCAACATGTGATTGCCAACGAAGATCATTCGACCTGATGACACGATGAATACGCTGCTCTTGTGCAAATTCGCAATCTGGAATAACACAAGGTGTACTGTCACTTCTTTTCGAAAATACATGCAATTAGATTTCTGAGCATTTATGTGAAGGTTCATATCCTTTGCCCACTGCAAAACATTGTCGTGCTCAGCTAACACATCATTTTTATAAAAATCACTTTTGCAAATAGGCACACAAATGGTTATGTCATCAACATATTTGACAACAGTTGTTGAAGAAAAAATTGGTGTGAGGTTGCCAATGGTAGCAACAAAAAGTAATGGCCCCAAAACGGAGCCCTGGGATACACCAGAATCAGTAGCTATTGGCTCACTGACAACAGAGTGAATTCGAATGCTTTGGATTCTCTCAGTCAAGTATGAATTCAAAAATCTAACAAAATTCAAAGGAAAATGACATTGAACAAGACGTTTAACAATCAGATTGTGATTTATCTTATCAAATGCCTTTGCAAGATCATACATTAACAATTGAACACCAACCACATCATCAAGATCCAACAATTTTGTTATTTGATCGTGAAGAGTTATCAGGGCAGTAGTGGTTGATGACTCTCTCGTGGGTCCATGTTGTGAAGGACCCGCAGCGGCTTCAAACTCAGCACGAAGAGATCTAGCTACAAAGCACTCAAAAATTATGCAAGGCACAGGTAAAAGGGATATGGGTCGCAAATCACAGGTTGTCGGAAAGGACTTTTTTGGAATCGGAGATATGTGAGCATACTTCTATACAGATGGAAAGTAAGATTTACGAATGCATTCATTGAAAATATGCGTTAATGGAGGTGCCAATTCGAATGATGCTTTCTTGTAGAGAACAGATGGAGTTAGGTCCGATCCATTAGCCCTAGCAGGGTTTAATATGGACAATTCTCGCTCAACCTCAGACACAGTAAGTTCAACGTTCCATTGACTTCCTTGATTTTTCAAAAAATCATTTGACGCCGGAAAATGTTCTTGTTGGAAATTAGCACATAACTGATAGCTGATGGCATTGACTGCATCATCAATTGTTTCATATTCCGAAAGAATACCATGAAGAGGATCCTTAGCGTTTTTCCAATAACCGTGTTAGTTACCTTCCACAAATCTTTGGGAGAATTCTTTGATCGCTTACCCCATTTCAATTTTGCTTTATTTATTTCAGAGCGGACCTTGTTTCGAAGACTGACATATAAAGCCATATTGCCATTTCTGAAAGCAGACCAACGTTTATTAATCAAATCTTTGATGTATGTCGTCATCCAAGGCTTATCATTAATTGATGATTGCACGGTTCTAGTTGGAATATTCTGCAGAATGCACAAATTTACAACATCATAGAAAATTTGACATTTTTCATCAATACTGTAAGACACGTCATACATTTCAGACCAATTAACATTCCTTAAGGCAGATACAAATGAACAAATATTTCTAGAACTCAAACTAAGGACAGTTTTGAAGGAATCATCCGGAGCACCTTTACATTCATGCTTCACATTACAAAGAACAGAATTATGATCAGATGAACCAATTGGGGAAACAATTTCACATTTATACAGAGAAGCAATGTCATGATCAACAAGAACACCATCAAGAATATTATTTCCGCGTGTTGGGAAATCAACAAGTTGTGAGAGACCAAGGCTAGAACACAAGCTGCTAACGTTCAACTTATTAAAGTCGCCAGTAATCATTACATGGGGACCATACCCTTTCAATAGAAAATCATCAACACTCTCAACAATATATGCAAATAAATTGTTCATCTCATCAACTCTAATGTCAGGTGGAACATACATGCAGCTCAAAAGAATTCCAAATAAAGGTAGAAAAACCCACACAGATTCAAAATTCAGGAAATGTGGAGAATTGTGTAACCCTACTGCCTTTATATCGTCCTTCAGATAAATACACACACCGCCGCCAACGCGATTTAGGCGATCTGCTCTATAAAGAGTAAAAGACGGTAGATTCTCAAGGCTATCCAGAATAGTTTCGTACAACCACGTCTCAGTTATACAGATAATTGAGGCTTTGGTATTCAGAGCAACACAGTACATTTCGTCCATCTTTTTAAAAATTGATCTCACATTAGACAAAAGCAAGGGAGGAAGATTACTATGTACAGGCACAGTGCAGTTATCCTTTCTGGATAAAAACTTAGTGAAAATTCTGAAGTGACTCTCTTAGAACAATTCGATTACGATACAAAACCACATCTTCTCCATTGGAGCGACGTATGCGCACATTTTCTTCCAGTTGTCTTCTTGTGGCTTGTTGGGCTGGCGTTAAATCAGATTTAAAGAAAACTTTTGAGAACGAAGGCAAGTTCCGCAGCTTCGCAGCACTTCGAAGAACTCCGAACTTTTGAGTGGAGTCTTTTAACTTCAGACGGATCGGTCTCGTTTTGGTCTTGATATTTGGTCTACCTAGGCGAATATGGTCAACAATATCCACATCACTAACTCCTATAGAGTCCATGACTTCCATTATTTTCTCTTTATCGGAATCTTTACGGATTTCAAGACTGCCTGTTTCTTGCTCATTCAAACCAAATATGATGATGTTGTTCTCTCTCTGCTTTCGTTGATGGAGTTCATGAGTTATTGTTTCCAACATGACAGCTTCGTTTGTATTTTCGATATGAGCCTGCATATATTGGTTTTGCTTCTCTAATTCTTCAACGCGCACCCTTAGGGATACGATTGTGCTTTTCAGGTTATCAATTTCTAGCTTGAGACTTTCAATTACCTCCTCTTTTGAGCTTTTTATCAATATTTTCAGCTCATTGAACATGTTGCTGGTAAGAGAGGATGATCGCGTTTCTCTAGCCATTGCAATTATTACAATTCAATAATAAATAGAAAAAGCGGAAAAATGTATCGGTTGTCAAAATTGAACCTGCAACCCTGGGCTATGTAAACGAACTCTTTCCCGACAGACTACAAACACTGTCAATGTCGCGTTCTAAACTGTCAAATACACAATGCGAGAAATCACTGAAAATTGACGCGATAGGCTGCCAATACAAGTATTAGACTTTCCTGGAAAAATCAATGTACAACGCCAGTCGGCTATACACGTTGTGTATGCGGACTATAGAAAATTGGTTGTTAGAGGGAATGCACTGCAGCAATTCAATACTGGTGTGACATAGAAAGCTATGACCGATTCAGCTGATTGATATCTCGAAACTGCCAAGAATTCTAATCAAAACATCCAGATGAGAAAAACACAAAAAATTAGATTATCTGTCGCACTGACGAACCCAAAAACCAAATATCTAGATGAACGATGATACGAATAAAACCTTGATGTAAATTTTACTCCAAAAGTCCACAGTTTAGCAAAATTACAGCGGTAAAACTGAACAACGACAAGAGAGCCTCACAGAACACAACCTGCACATCTGCACGACTGTTAAATTCACGTCTTTCATTACATGCACTATTCTTTGTTTTATTTAAATGATTTGCAATATTTTCTACATCTTTCGCAATTCCTGCTGCATCTGTTCCAGCGTGAGTTAAATCATCAACAATTATACCATCATTAGTATCAGGAAACCAACCTTCGATTTCATTCTTTTTATTATTTTCACCAATTGTTATAAATCTAAGCATTGCATCAATTACACCTGGAGAATCACTTATTGTTTCTATATTTTGAGTTGCAACATCTAAACGCATTTGTGTAAATAATCTTGGAAAGAAATTATTCTCTAATGCAATATTATCGCTATCTGGTAATGGTGTTGTAAAATTGGCATCACTATATAAAGAATATTCACAGTGTAAAAAGGAATAAGGTAAATATAAATAACTTTGTTGATTATCAACTTCAAAGATTAAATCTCCTCCAGTATTTACTCTACTAGAAGATCCGGGATTCATAGCAATTCTTATATAGTCATTCTTTTTTTGATTGTAACTGACGAACGGAGGATCGTCTAATCTAAATTTATTTTCGATAAGAGAAGACATTTTTATAAAAAATAATTTGACTTTTTGTTTTTTCTCACACACAGAAAAAATATTTTCTTAGGTTTCCTTTTCGTATATATTTTAGAATTTTGCTAAACCATTTGCTAACCTCTTATTTCTTCAATTGATTTCTTCTCCTGTTTACTTTCAGTTGGAGCTCCGCTCCTCGAGGCTTTGCCGGTCGGAGTACCACTCCTCAAGGTTTCACCTGCCGCGGCTATGTTAGCTATTTTGTTCTTTGTTTCCTCTGAAAGTTTTTTTAATTTTTTTAGTTCTTCAGAATCATTCTTAAGTTTACGAATAGTTTCTAGTTGTTTTAATTCGTTTTGAGACTTAACAGCATTTGATATTGCACTAGCTGTACTACCTATAGCAGCTGCTCCTTTTGCAGCAGATGTAATCAAATCTTTATTATTTTTAATAACATTAACGATACTTCCTATATTATCACTGATGCCAGAAAATATTCCAGCTCCGCGGTTTACACCATCTCCTTCTTTTTGAATAGTTTCTACATTGTTATAATGGTAAACAGATTTCATAGATGGTTCATGGGCAATGCTTTTATTTGAAGCGAAATGTCTGAGATTGTGTTTATAAATTATAGGCATTTTTTAGGAATAAATTTGACTTTTGGGAAAAAATATTTACGTTAATGATTGGTTAGCAACCTGAGGACCTTTGGTTCGATCGGCTAAAGCCTCTGAACAAGGTTCTATAGGTTAAAACCCAAGACTTCATCGATTGAGATTTACGTGTGTGAATGGACAACAACCGCGTGATAACTTTATTAATTTTCTGTTGCACTTTATCTATTGCGTCAAGCAGCGTGTGATGTATTTTAATGTATTTTCTATTAACTTGCATTTTCTGCTGATTCATCTTCAACGCCGTTTTAAGAGCATTCAATTGAACTTTAAGAACATCTAACTGATTTTTAACAGCATCTAACTGTTCTTTATTTCATTTAGAGTTTTCTTGTAAATTTTTCTTTAATTAATTTTCTAAATTGATTTTAAGAGTTTTCATTTTATCAACTTTTTGATTAAGTGAGTTTACTTCATTTATTATTCTATTCATCTTTTTCATTTGTTGAGTAATTTTAGAACTCAATTCATCAACACTTTTTGGAATGTAGCTTGTAACTTACTTAAATTTTTAAAAATTTTTTTAGGAAGTTTTTCTAATTCATTTTCTTGTTCTTTCAATAGTTGTATCCGATGTTTATTTTTAATGACTACAGATTTTAACTTTATGGAAAGTAATATTAAAATTTTTTTGAAAAGTTTTGCTATATCTGCTTCTAGTTCTCTATCCTTTTTATCAAGTTTTAATAATTTTTTGTTTAATGATTTGTCATTAAGTTTAAGCAACTTTAATTCATTCATCAGTGGAACCAAAACATCGATTATATATTTTTCTTTTAAGTCATTAATTTGTGTACCAACACATTGTTTATTTGTTAACTCTGTATTTTGTTGTGGAAGAATAGAAAGATACAATGGACCAGATAAAGTGTCTCCAGTTTTCATGACATAATTTTCTATTTCTATTTCTAATTCACGATTATTCGGGATATATGCACCTCCACCAACATTTGGTAACATCATTTTTATCAATAAAAGATGTCATGGAAATAAAAATAAAAATAAAAATAAATTTTTCTCACATAAAAATAAAAAATGGAAGTGACTCAAATTTGTCAAGTTTGTAATATGCGTTTCACAAATCAACCGTTCTTATATTCACATATGAAATATACACCATGTGGTCAACTTATAGAACAATCTCAACAAAATATGCAACCTATACAAAATATGCAACCTGTTCAAGAAATTCAACCTATTCAAGAAATTCAACCTATGTCAAATATTCAACAATTACAGCATTTGGTATAGCAATACCTAATAGCTTAACAAATAATAAACCACAATGTGTTTGAAATCTGGAATTGATGATGAAAGAAATGCTTTGAAAAAAGCAACACCAATAATATCTGATGCCAAATCTACATTAGCTGAAGCAAAGCAAACAATTGAAGATAAATAACCAATAATAAACGGTGTGAGTGCTATAATTAATTAATTATATTTTTAGATATAGATTTTTTAGATATGAATTTTAGATGCAAATTTTTTAGATATAATTTTTTAGATGAAATTTGTTAGATAGAAAATAATTTTTAGTCATAAAATGAAATATTATTATTCCCACGTACCATCATCCACCCCGGTCCGGAAAAAAATGCAATTTATTTCCGTTTGCACCATCGTGTAGAGCAGGTCGCGAGGACTTGAAAAAATATAGCATGCGAAACAATCCATCGAGCTAATCAAAAGTTATTGATACTTATTAATTTTTTATTGATTTTTTCTAATTTTTGCGAAATAAAACTGATTTGCTGCATTGTTAAAAAAATGCAATCAAATTTTTTTATTTTAGATTGTTTAGGACGCCAAGGACAACGCGGAAATCAAGTTTGCTGAAAAATTGATCGAGCTAATCAAAAGATTGATATTTTTTCATCGACTTTTGAGCCATTTTATGAAAAAAATTGATTTAAGTCACTGAAATCAAAATGCAATCCAATTTTATTCACACTAATTTGTCCAGTACGCTCTGGAGAATACAAAAGTCAAGTTTGCTGAAAAATTGATCGAGCTAATCAAAAGTTAATTACATTTATTGATATTTTTTCATCGATTTTTGAGCTATTTTATAATCTAGTTTACTATTCAGAATGCAGTAACTTGTTTTATTGGCAGCCATTCCCCCATGGGTGAACCGTTCGTGAAGTTGATGAATGTATCTCCTTATCATTTTCCATTGTTTTTGCTATCATCAACTTTACTCGTGCTACGATGCCACCTGATTAGCATGAAGTCGCAAATCTTAAAAACAGATCTCTGTATCAGTGTGTGTGTGATCTTCAACAATATCGAATACAATACGGCGCTCATCGACAAGCGAAACTCGCAGTCCTTAACTGACGACAGCAAACTTTCTTTGTTGTTATGTAATAACGGATGATCGTAATTGTTGCGTAATCACGGACGAATAAACATTGTAAGCAATTTGCAAGTGCAGTCTATGTTACAATCAAGGGCGAAATCTCTGAACTTTTGATAATAATCTGCTTACCTCTTGCTAGAGTAACTATAATTTTTCCAGTTAAACGATGAGTCACAGGGTCTCTGCTCCAACTCACGAAGAGGCACGATATTTAGTATGCCTGATCTGTGGAGAAAAGGGATCAGCTAAAATTTCTCCTTGTCTAATAGAAACCATTAGAGAAAAGCTCCTTCCTCGATATGATCCTTCCGATCCCTTTCTACCCTGTGCTGTTTGCTCCACTCATCAGAAAGCTCTCTATGAGATGAGACGTGGGAGCACTGATAGGAAATGCGAGCTCCAGGACCTCAACAAATACTACTTGAGTTCTGCGCACTGGACGCGAGGTTCCTGCGACACTAAGAGTTGCATCATCTGCTCTACTGCGAGGACCAATCCCGCTGGGAAAAGTGGCTCTACAACAGCAAATAGGAGAGGTAGACCACCAACAAAAGAAGATTACATTCCAACCAAGGTGTGCCCATCTTGCTTCGGGCCTCAAGCCAAAGGAATTGCTCACAGATGTTCCCGCACATCGAAATTGGAAAACACGCTGACAAGCTTTTACCCAAAATCAAAGGAAAAGTTATGTAGTACAATCCTCAAGGATCGCAGTAGGCGAGAAGGGTCACTGCACCGAATTCCCTTGGCAACAACAAGTGGCAAGAATCTTGAGGTGCCTCTGTTCCGTGAGCCGTGGTCAGATGAAGAAGTCATGTCCTCCGAAGAATTATGCAGACTTCAAGTTGGCGCAAACCTATCAGGTAAGTTTCTTTCGGTTACAAATTTCATATGTAACAGATAAATTCATTTTCAATGAAAAAAAAAATAAAGAAGCAAGGTAATAAGTCAAAGTAAAGCAAAACAGACTAGACATATTTTCACTTTTCATTTCAGGAAATCCAGTTAGCGCCATCGCTTCGATAATACGCAGAAGATTTGGACGCAAGTCTGTTGAGTCATATTCGCTTGAGAAACTGGCGGAAATGGGTAGACAAATGGAGGACCATTTCCATGTAATAGATGGAGTATTTTTTGAGTCAACCGGCTCTAGTATGGTCAAAATAATCGAACGACCAATTGTCATAGCAAAAGACTGCAATGATGTTATTGATAAAATTCTTGCGGCAAGAGAGATACATGTAGATCCATCAGACTGCTTGATAAAAATTGGAGTCGATGGGGGTCAGGGCTTTTTTAAGATTTGTTTTTCGACATGTGATTCCACGGGAGAGGCAGAAACACAGTATGGAGCTGCGGCTGGTGGTGTAAAGGGTCTGATAATTCTCGCGATGATTCCTAACATAAGTGAGACCTATGCTAATGTGGCGACCGTATTTGAGGACATCAACATCCCATTCAACCACACCTTCTTGTGCATCGATCTCAAGTTGGCAAACTTGATCGTTGGGATCGGGGCACATAGCTCAACATACCCATGTTGTTATTGCGAAAGTTCTCCAAGGGACCAGTGGATCACAGCTCCATTGCGCACCTTCAGGAGAATTCGGGAGCTGGAATCTCGCAGAAATGCTATGGAGAAGGGAGGAGTCGGACCATCAGAACCCTCGTTTTTTCAAGAGTGTGCAACATGAGCCACTCATTAATTGCAGTGACGACACTAAAGTCTTGGAGAGGGTACCACCTCCGGAGCTCCATCTATTAATGGGAGTAGTCAATCATGTCTACAGACAAATGCACCAGGTACGTCTAATTATTATAGAACTGAAAACTTGATAATCATGCCTATTTATTTGCAGGTATGGAGTGATGTGGACAGGTGGCCAACCAGTCTGCACTTGAATAAAACTGGCTACCACGGTGGGGATTTCATTGGTGGTGACTGTATGAAACTTTTACGCAACGTGGATATGTTGGCCAGCATGTGCCCACTGCCGATTGTACCCTTCGTGGAATCCCTTCGCAATTTTCATCAAGTTGTGTCTTGCTTCGGCATGAAGCTACATCCCAATTTTCGTAAGCATCTGGCTAGGTTCACAACCAGCTATCGTGACCTCGGCATCAGTGTTACTCCAAAAGTGCATATAGTAACTGCACATGTAGGTGATTTTTGTGAGCAAGTGAACTCTGGCTTGGGCCCTTATTCAGAACAAGCTTCCGAAAGTGTGCACGCAGTTTTCCAGAATTTCTGGGCTAAGCGACTTGTCAAAAACATTGACAATCCTACATATTCTGACTCATTATTGAAATCGGTGGTTGAGTTTAACAGCATGCATATTTGAATCTTTCCGTTAACATTGTTCAGATATTGCAATTCGCTTTAAAAGCTGATTTCTTAATTAACATTTCCTCAAACATTTTTGATATGCAGATGAGTGTTCTACTTTTCTTTGACTAAATAGTCACTGGTTGACGATTCAAAGGTTTCAGTGTAAAAACGACAAATTTGATTTGGTTAATGACATCAAAAATTTCTGTGAGATGAATAAATAGGCTATATTACTCAAGGAGCAATTTTTGATCGAATGATTCATAATAAATGGTTGAATATTAATGAATATTTCATGCAAATACGCCTCACTTGAAAAAAACGGGCATGTATTGCTAGATATCATCGATTTATTACTATTGCTCCCAATATGGCAGCATTAAATCAAACATTTTCTAAAAGTTATAAGAAAGAAATTTTCAATAGTTGTCAATAACATCAGCTCGTCAAATACATTCCTACACTGACTTCTTTCCTGCTTATACTCAAAACTTGACAACATGACTAAAATTGGATTGCATTTAACTTTAACAACTTACATCAAAAAATGCTTAAAAAATGCAAAAAAATCAATAAAAAATCATTAATGTAATTAACTTTTGATTAGCTCGATCAATTTTTCAGCAAACTTGACTTTTGTATTCTCCAGAGCGTACTGGACAAATTAGTGTGAATAAAATTGGCTTGCATTTTGACTTCAGTGACTTAAATCAATTTTTTTCATAGAATAGCTCAAAAATCGATGAAAAAATATCAATAAATGTAAATATCTTTTGATTAGCTCGATCAATTTTTCAGCAAACTTGACTTTTGTATTCTCCAGAGCGTACTGGACAAATTAGTGTGAATAAAATTGGATTGCATTTTGATTTCAGTGACTTAAATCAATTTTTTTCATAAATTGGCTCAAAAGTCGATGAAAAAATATCAATCTTTTGATTAGCTCGATCAATTTTTCAGCAAACTTGATTTCCGCGTTGTCCTTGGCGTCCTAAACAATCTAAAATAAAAAAATTTGATTGCATTTTTTTAACAATGCAGCAAATCAGTTTTATTTCGCAAAAATTAGAAAAAATCAATAAAAAATCAATAAGTATCAATAACTTTTGATTAGCTCGATGGATTGTTTCGCATACTATATTTTTTCAAGTCCTCGCGACCTGCTCTACACGATGGTGCAAACGGAAATGAATTGCATTTTTTTCGAACTAATTTTTTTCCGGACCGGGTTGCATCATCATCACATAAATTACTCTCAGCGAAGATTGTTTGAAATATTTCAGCTCGAATATCTTCTCCGTTATAAGGTAACATAATTTCATTTTCATCAGGTGCTTGACGTTCAAGAATGTTTATTTGACCAGAAAATTTTTTTTCTTCAGTATTATTATTTTTATCATGAATACTAATTCCAGTTTCTAAAGATCTTTTCCATGGTTTATTAACTGTAGTCGATACTGTTTTATCCGAATATAATTTTAGAAAATCTTCTACTTTTACTTTATCTTGTGAATATCCTTTAAATGTTTTCTTTTCACTGAGTCTCCCTTGCTCATCTACAGTAATACAGTATTTTACTTTAGGTGCAATAAACATTGCAAAAATAATTCCACCATTACCATAATCATTTTTCCCTTGACACAATTCTCCCCCAACATATCCAGCAGCATCTAATTTATTGAAGAGCTCATTAGAAATGTATATTGAATCAGTGTTTTTTGCAATTAATGGAAAACCACAATTAAATGCGCCATCTTCTGTTTCAATATCATAAACATATTGTGGCTTATTATTTAAATATCTTACAGTGGTAACATTTTTGGTAATATTATTTTTAACTTGACACGCATTAAAGCATAATGGTTTATCTTGTCTTTCATTTACTACCAAATTAATACCTAGAGATGATGCCAAATTGTATAAACCACTAAAGGTTTCTATATTTTTCTGTGTAAAACGAATAAATTTTGCATATTTAGTTGTAAAAAAAGATTTCTTGTCCCATCTGCTGCATAAAATCCAACACAGAACCAATATCTAATATTATATTCAGCATTTAGAATATAATAAGGAACACGTTTTTCTTTAAACTGATTATAATAATTTTCACTAAAGTATATAGCATATTGTTTTGGGTTTTGAAAATTAAGTTTGTATACAATAGATGATCTCATTGTATCATGTATTTTACAATCATTGTTATAAACTTCATTAATATATGTTTTTAATTTAATTAAGAGGTTAAGGTCTTGGTTATTTAAAGTACAACAACATTTGACTCCTGATTTATAATTATAGATTCCAGCAGAACCATCTCCTAAAAAGAACCCTTCTATAAATGCTCGCCTACATATTAAATTAGGTGGATCGTTAACATAAATATCACTTAAAATTTGTTTCAATGTGATTGTATTGTCGTGTAAAAATAATTTATTATGTAGTAAATTTGTTCCTATCTTTAATTCTTGTGGCTTTATTTCATTACCTGTTTCATCTAACAATGAATGATCTTCAGTAACATCTACTATTCCCATTTTTGTTCCTATTCGATAAATACTTTTATTTGTAAAATGACTAATAACTTTTTTTACTTTACTCCATCCATTATGAGTATAAATTTCTAAATTATCAACTAATGAAATTCCTTTCATATTACCATTAATTTCAAACGGATTAATTTCATAGTTGTTTACAATACTATCTATTCTAGAAATAAATAATGAATTACTCTTTCTCAATATTACAGGTGTGTCAGCGGTTACTGAATCTGTATAATGAATGTATTTTTCGTTGAAACTATTAATTTCTAAAATAAAGTCATTCATGATTGTTCTAGAGTGAGAAAGAATAAAAGAACCTAAGTGTGATGGCATGAATGACGTCTTCCCATCTTTTACAATATTAGCTTTAAGAAATTCATCATCTTCCATTTCTACTTTCGCTAAATATTGTTCATCATTTAATTTTTCATAATCTTTTAATTCTTGTGTAAATTTTTTTTCAGTGTACTTTCATTCCATAAATGATATTTAGTGGTTATGTCTTTTTGTATGGTTTTGCCATATAATGAATTCATTAATAATTTAATTAACTCATCACCTACAGTATTTCCTTCTGTTTTATATTTTTTCTCAAATTAAAAAGTTTTTCAATATATTTTCGAAATGGTGAAACTTGATGATTTTTTTCATAAATTATACCATCATTAATATGTAAGATTTTTCCACCACATCCTAACAATTTCTTGTATGTCTACAGAAGTTAATACATCATAACATATGCCATTTCTAAACCTGATTACTTTTACATGAGAATTATTATTTTGATTTTTAACTTTATCTTTTATAGGAACTGGTTGAAAAAACATATCATTCGGAAATTGAAACACAACTGCAAATATTCCAGTTTTGGGTCTAAATGTTTGAGTATTAAATTTAGATACTATTTCTCGTTCTTCTTCTTGACGAAATTTTCTAGCTGATTCAGATTTAGGGTATTCTGAATTTTCATCATACATAGCTGATGAATATAAAGATGTTGCATCAAAAGCCATTAGAAATTCATTTTTTTGTTCAAGTAGTTGATTTGAAATTATTTTACAAATTTCAGTTTTATCTCCTAAATGTCGATACTGTTTCATTTAATCTATTAAATTACTTTCAGGTAAATACTGTTTTAATATTGGTAACAAGATGTCACAAAATGGCGATATGTATTTTCTTATATTTGCTGACACCCTTCCACCTTTAACAGATTTTCTAATATAATTTCTAGCCCATAAATCTATATGAGAATGAATATTTATATAGTCACTTTGTACGCTTTTCATCCAACCGTTAAATATTAAAGCGGAGGATGTTAAATTAGTAGTTATATCTTCACCAACTAAATCTCGCATAACATTATTATATTTGTAGATACAAAAAGCTAAAGAAAGAATATCGTTAACTAAATATGGTCTCCATTCATTTTCTTTTTCTTTATAATTTTCATGTGTTATGTCTCCAATTTCATAATTTAATTTACACACATTGGTAGGAATTTTAAAATTCTCACACCATTTAGAAAGACTTGTTTTTACATGTTGATAACTACATTTCACTACAATAGTTTGAAGTGCTAATTTGCCTGGATGTGAATTTTTTTCACATTGTTTTTAAATCTAAAAGATTTTTGAATATATCTACTAAAACATTCAGTTGTATGAGGATTTTGTAATGAAGCAGATAATGTATTGAAGCAGATAATATTCCTCTCGAAGTTTTAAGAGGCGCTTTAGATAATTTAAAATTAGCTTTTATCGGAAAATAGGAATCAAAACCTGATGAATTGTGAGCTATTAAAGTTACTTTCGAATAATTAAATTTTCCAAGAGTTTTAAAAATTGATGTATTGGACATTCATCATCCTCAGTTCTCGTAAATATTTTCACAGAATTTTGAAGTTTAATAAATTCTAATTCAGTTAAATTATTATACTCATTAATCTGTTTTTTAAGTTTTTTAATTTCATCTTCATCTTTTGATCGTTTAATTTTAATCATATCACTTAACAAACGTGTTTCTAATTCTTTCAATCTTTGTTTCGGTAAGCAACATATAAATTTATTAAAATTAATAGCTCCTACAGCATAAGGAATAGGATGAGCTGTTGAACAGTTAGGATCAGGAAAAGTTTCGAGATTCCAAATACATGTTGAACCATAGTCAATTTTTTCTTTATTATGATTTAATATGGACGCGTTGTTAGATTTTCATCAGTAACTGTTTTGTATATTGGTTTGAAATTATTTTCAATTTCTCTAATAGCTTTTAATTTATGAGATTTATTAATTAAACAATAGTGTCCAATTGTTGAACCTTCGTGAATATAATTGTAATGAACATAATTATGAAACGCTTCAATTCCTCTAGGATTTAAATGACGATTCGAAGGACTGCAATACTGAACACTTTCTCCAAAAAAATTATTGAACTGAGAAAATTTGCAGTTTGACTTTACTCTTGTTATAGATGTGGCTTTCTCTTTACATAAAAAATTATTGAACATTTCTTTCATCATTTCTCCTTGTTCTTCATTAAAACCTCATAAAACATTATAGCATTTAATAAAACAAAAATCTTCAGAAGGAATATAACAATATTCACCGAAATATTCTTTGATTCTATATTTCATATTAATACCTGCACCTCTATGTGATCTTTGTACTAGCTTCATTCCAAAATCTTCATATTTAATATCACCTGTAAAAATCCATTTATAACTATCTGATTTCTCATCCAGATTGGAAAACCATGTTTCAAATGATTCTTTATTATAGAAGGTTACGTAAAAATTTTGAATTATATTTTCCTGATCTTTAATAACTTTTCCAAGTAAATTAATAACTTTAGCATTTGCTAAAAGTTTCCCCATTTAATTTGCTACATTAATAAAAGACACATTTTCATATCTAATTTCATTCGGATTAAATAAATTGAATAAATCATCACCAAGTTCATCCTTAATTCTATCATCAAAAAAAATATCAGTAATAGGAGTTTCTAATATTTCTTTTCTTCCACGTTTCTGTTTTTTAATACTACGTTTCTGTTTTTTAATGCGTTTACTACGTTTAATTTGTGCATCAAACTCAGCAATTTGTTTCTTGATTAATTCATCAATCCTAGAGACATTACCATTCATATTTTTTAAAAGAAAAAAATATGTTTTTACATGTACACAGGAATATTTAGTTGATGTAATGTTTCTAATTCATGCTTTGTTAAATGTTCTTTCTTAACCAACCACCATAAATTATTGCATGCTAGAAATACTCTGAAACTTCGTCAACACAGGGGAAAGGTGTTTGATTTAACACACGGTTTGATGCCCTGTTTTGTTTTATAATCTGTAACGAACGCTACGTATTTATGATGATAATAAAATCTAACTTCTTTCTTCGATTTGACAGGGTTTGTAGGATGACGATAATCTTTTAAAACTGGTACATGTTCTATCTTGTACGCATTCAACATATTTTTTTATTTTTATTAATAAAAAAATTATAAGAAAAAATTATTCGATCACTCCGCCAAAATATTTTCTATCGACTTTCAGTCGTGGCGAACTCCCTCGAGTCGAAGCGCAGTCAGAGAACAATTGTTCGATAACTCTATCATGAATTTTTTTATCAATATTAAGTGTAATGAAGCCATAATCTTTTGACCAAGCATTGTTACACGATTGTTTAAATTCATCTTTATTTCTTACACATAAATCTCTTAACAAATCACTTAAGTTTCTTGCATTTATTTCAAATAGTATAAATATGTTTGCATTCTTTCTAACAACACTTCCATCTAATGAATACATACTTTGTGTTAAATAAAAAACACTACAGTTGTTATGTCTACCTCTTGTGAAATAATTTCTTTGAACTGACTGATTTCTATCATTAACACAATCATCAAAAATTACACAATGTTTCATTGTTTTATCTAGTTTACTAGGATCTTCCATATTACCACTATCATCTATTAATTGTATCTTTATATGCTTATTTTTATTGGATTCTACTAACTGATTATTTTTTGCTGCTTCTTCACACCACGAAATTATTTCTTCTTCATCTTCAGATTTTTCATATTCTTTGAATAATGAAGCAATTGCTGTTTTTTAAGATTATTTTCAAATCCATATTTCAAAAATTGATAGACGGGTTGTTCTGCTGTTGTTGTATAAATTATAAGATTGTTATAATCCAAAAAATTTGGAGTCGTTAAAATTTTAAATAATAAATATGTTTTTCCACATCCTGATCTTCCACAAATAACTGACAAAACTTTATTAGATAAATTTGGATGATGATTAAATTTAAGTTTTTTTATTTAATGGGGCACTTCACTCATTTTTTAATAAACAAATTTTATTTTTAGAAGAAGAAAATTAAATTACTTTAGCCGAAAGATCTATCATTATCTCTTCACCTCCAAAATTTATTTCTTGTCCTTTCTCATCCGTAATTCTCATGTTAATGTTGTTAATAGGTTTTCTTGTAATAGGGAAATATATCAATGTTTGTGGAATTACATCTAATTTATAACCAATGGGTGCAATAAAAGCTGGGAGACTGAATATTAAATTTGACAGTCTACCATTTATATATCCTCCTTCATTAATGTCACAATGTACAACAATTGAATATATTTCAGTTATTTTAGGAATCTCCTCACCTAAATGATAACCTTGACTATAGGTTTGTTTATTAAATCCTAATAGTTTTGACAATGATCTATCATGATTAAAATCAACTTGATGATTTTCGTCTAAAGTAAGAGAAAATTTATTAACTGCCGGTTCAACTGCAAAATGTAATTGTTTCTTATCTTTAAATGGTATCCCTAAATGTCTCTTAATTTCATTTGATATTGATTCAACTTCGTAAGAACCAGGAAGAAAAGTTAATATTTTCCACGTTTTACTTTTATCAGTAGAATATCTAAATTGGTCATTCACATCTTTGATAACGTTTTGAATAGTGTTAAATGTGGAGAAACTAGTCAATGCAATTTGATAATTTTTATTTTGCTCCAAATGTAGAATGGGTTCTAAATTACAAGTGTGTGATGAAGTAGTTGTTATAATTTTTAACGTTGTACTAAATTTTGATGAACCCAAAATCTCTGTCAAATTTTCTAAATGATTATTAATTTTGTCTAAATCTGCTGAACACATTTTTTAGTTAAAATTTTGAATAAATATTTTTTTATAAAAAGAATTAAAAACAACATATTTGAGCTATGCTTTTATAATCCTCTTCATTTAGAATCTTCTTTTCTAACAGTCTTTTCAATATAGCATGAATTTCATTGAAACTAGAGTTATTCACTTCTTTTATTGCAGATATTAAAATATTTAATCTATTTAGTAATTCTTGTGGATCATCTGGTAAAAATACAGTTGTTTCTGTTTTAAAACCTTTTCCTACTTTAGCCCCCGTTGATAATAAATTTTCTAATTGTTTATAACGTCTAAGAGATTTTACTGCACCAACTCTATCTAACATAGCTTTATATTTTATGAGATCTTCTACAGCATAATTTTTTAAATATGCTTCTCTTAAAAGATCAACAAAATTTCTATCTAAACTAAAAGGAGATTTATCTGGTGAAAAAAATAAACCTCGAAAAGGTTGTGGAAATATTTCTTTTTGTCCGAGATAAAATCTAGGTATTGTTTTTCCATCTATAAATGAAATAGAATGTTCAAATTGAATAGATTTTGGTAATTTCTTATTAATGTTTGATTCTAGTAATCCATAGTCATCTAATATAGTTTTGTGCTCTGGATCTGTTATATCAATTTCTTAATCACTATTTGTAACTTCTTTTTCATTTTTTTTAAATGGTTCAATGGTTTTTCCAAAATCAGTTTTTACTTGCTCGGTTTGCTGCACTTTTTCAAACATATCAGATTGAATACCAGCTTTTATCATTCTATGCTGAGTATGATTTTCTTTCATAATATTTTTTGCTTTATTAACTCATCTAATTGTTGGATTCTTTTTTGATTATCAGCTTTAATTTTATCCATTTATAAAATATAATATTTGAATTTTGTGGTAACATTGGAATACAACAAAAACATTTTACTGAACAAATTATTATTTCATTGCTTTGGCGTCTAGAGGTTTGTTTAATAAAGTTTTGCTGAAAGTTTCGATTAAGTTTTTAGTTCTTCTAAAAAAACTTTATTAGTTTCCTCAATAGAAGTTTTACCATCATTAGAAATTTTGTCGAGCTGTTTATTCTTATCATCAACTTTTTCTGACTGTAATTGAAATGATATTTGATTTACTTCATTAGCTATTTGATCAAATTTTTCAATCTCATCTAACGTAATAACATTATCATCACATACTCTTTGAAAGTAGTAATGTAATTTGTCATAGACTTCTTTAATATATAAATGTTTAGTTTTTAATGATTTTCGTTTCTTAATTATTAAAGATTTATCCAACAGTGTAACAAGTGAAGTTGTAAAAACACCCGTACCTGTTAAAGCAGTAGCAACTACTGAAATCACTAAAGTACCTGAAGATATAACAATTGTTAAAGCACCTAAACTTATTGTTAAGAATATGCCAATACCTTGTGTTGCATTCTTAACTTTGGACCATCTCTTTAATAATTTATCATAATGTTCTCATCTTAATAATAATTGTGATTCCTTATCTTTCATATACCAAACTCGATCTTTGTGTTTTTCTTTATTCAATTCAGTTATTTTTAATTGAGATAACGAAGGATATATTCTCGTCGTCGTCGTCGCCGTCGAAGTTCCTTCCACTTTTGAGGTCTCTTCCACTTTTGTTTCATCCATTTTTTTAACATATATTTTGAATAAATCTTCTGATATATTGAGACTACGTGAAATTTGAGACTGCCTAAATTTTCGACTACGTACAATTTTTAGATTGCCTAAATTTTGGACTGCCTAAATTTTCGAAATTTGGAGACCACCTAAATTTTTGAAATTTATAGACTGCGTAAATTTTTGAAATCTCGCAAGGTGTGACATCCGGTGCGAGCGAAGCGAAGCGCCGGATGTCATACCCTAAACTACTGTGGCATCCTGTACATATTGCAGTGTTTCACAGCGGACATTGTATCATGACTGGTTTACGTGATATCAGTAAAGTAGGTGACATTGCTAAATCTTTAATGCTTTATCTGCATGAGTCACAGTTAATAGAATCGTGTTCATCACATGATGTGTTTTGAATGAGTCATCACAATGAACTATCGCCCACACACATGTCGGTGAAAAGGTCATCAACAAGGTTCATCGCTTTATGATGAGTCAGCGCTATTTATAGACATGAAATGATGCCCACACACGTGTCGGTGAAAAGGTTGAACAAGACTGATTAGATTCTTATCTAACTGACTGGTGCTTTACCACTTCATGAGTTAGAGCTATTTATAGACATGAGTCAGCAAAGTGGTTGATGTTTCCTAAGCCGAAGAAATTGTCATGATGTTACATTCGTTGGTGAGGATGATAACTTACAAACTCTAACATGGTTTTGACTTTATTTATACTTTACCTATCTTGCAAACAGTGAAATGCTTGTCACTTTATTTTATACTTTACCTATCTTGCAAACTCTGAAATGATTCTAACATTAATTCAAACTTTACAATCATCAACTTTATTTCCAACTTTGCAAACGTAAGCTATATTTCTAACTTTACAAACAGTGAAATGATTCTGACTTCATTTATATTTCACCTATCTTACAAACAGTGACATGCTTATGACATTATTACCAAGTCAGTCCCACCTATTTGAACCGCAACTTTATGTGAAACGAAAACGACACAGTATATACATGATATGTAATTCATCATCACAGCCGATTTTCATAGCACCGCACATAGGTCATACTGATGGTAGCAGAAAACAAAGTTTTTATATCTCACATCACCGGAGAAAACAAAGTCACTCATGTACAGGGACAAAACAAAGTCAGGAAAACCAGTTGATATGCAAGTCATGATATGAAGTGATCAGAAGTTGGACGCATGTTACAAGAAACTCACTCACAACACCCCATAGAAAACGCCATGGAGTGAAAAAGCAAAATATCAACCACAACAGAGAGGAAGCATTCATCATCATACATCGCCGGACGGAGGAGGAGAAAGTTTCTGTCTCTTGGGTGGAGGTAGATGAGTGTCTGGATAGCCGTACGGTAATGAGTGGTTAGGACTCATCCAGCATCGCTTGTCTTCCCAAGCTGAGAGACCTCGCTTCCTAAACGTCGTTGTTCTGACTTGATGCGACTGTGATTTTAAAATGGTCACTTCTACTTTTTTTGATTTTAAGTAAATCTAAGGCATCTTGATAGTCCCTATGTGTCATTTTTCTAACGATTGACTTCGAGATGCCTTTCGCCCGTTTAATAGAAAGCTCTGAGATTTTTAACTTCATGGAGTACATCTTGGGACGAAGCAAGATCATCTCCTCTATCTGTTTGCCGGCACACTCATCCTTGAAGCAGCCAAGCTTCGCTTTATTTATGGTAGAGTAAAGCGGATGGTCAGTGGGATAGTTGGAACTATCAAACTTGGGTGCTAAATATTTTGAAATGTCTTCCTGCTTGACTTGGCTAGTGGTTGTCAAAGCTAGAAAGAAGCTGTCTGTATCGCCTCCTACTAATTCCACATGTTGGATCAATGGGCAAGTTTTAAAGGTGTGGTAAAACAACTTGTACATTTCTAGCTTGGAATGATCCAAGACAGCTTGACCGACATAAATGGGCTTGCAAAGTTCTACTTTGGATTTTAACATTTTAAAACCAGTGATGTCTTCGGAAATGACATCATGGTGACAAAACAACGGTGAGCGGCATAACTTGATACTCGTTTCCGGATCAGTCACGATATGATAGTCCATGCGCTTTCTTACATCCTCCATGGTTTTATCAAAGAGGGCATTATTCTTAAACTTAAAGAAGTCCTTTTCGAAAGGATTCTTGGATTCAGCTCGTTTCTTACTATTAAATTCTATATACGGTTTTAGAAAGGGCTTCTGCCTAAACTGGATAACGCGATGGACTTTGTCAAGTTGCATCTCCATACCTAGATAGAATTTGAGGATGGAATAGTGCACGATATAATGCTGCTTGTTCAATTGGATGAGCAACAACTTCCTAGTGGGTTTACATTTTAAGTCATTTTCCGCCTCATATTGCTTATTGTGTTCTTCCATAAAGGGAGAGAACATATCTGGACTGACTATGCCAGATTCGGGTGCGAGAGGGAAATCAACTGTCTTATTCTTAATATATTCTGGATAGATGAGGTCGACTTCAAATAAATAACCTATGTCGGTCTCATCTCCCAGTGCCATGATGTGTGCTGGATTGGAGAAGTGTTCAATGTCATGGGGCTCTACCCATTGGAAGTCAGACTGTGGCAAAGGCTTGGAGAGTGCACTCCCATACGAATTATTTTGGTCTATGTACATTAAATGCGTGGTCGATCCTATGTCTTGGGTGCTATTGACAACATGTTTGTTAACAAATGTTAAGCCTCCCCTAATACCACGTTCAAATAACGTGTACATTTCTGCATCTTGCAGTAAATGTATTCTCTCTTTCGTCATCTTGAAGGCTGACTGATAGGACAGACCCGGTAAACTAACAAAATGGACGGGGTCCAGGGCGTCATGTTCTAATGTGACTTTCCTAGAAGTCTCAAACACGTCAGCCAACAGATAGACGTCTAATTTAAAAACAGTAACACCACCACAGAATGGTGCTACTTCACCTGTGTCATCATGAATTGATATGTCAATTCTATTGATGACATTTCTGCTCATTGGTACATACATCGTGTTAATAAATTCTCGATTGATTAGTTGCTTCCTCAAGGATGAGAGCGGAAATGTGCGCAAAAGTGGGGCTTCAATGTCACCAACCCTTGTATATTCAATAATGTTACAATAGACGTACAAGTTACTTATATCCCGCTCTAATGATAGTGTTGTATCGCCTATTGATGTACCTTCATAAATAGTTGATTTTGAGAATCCCAATGTGGTCGTTAACACGCTATCCAGCTTCATAAGAGAGTTCTTCCCTACCTTTAGAATCATGCGTTTCTTATGTGGGTCATAAGAAAAGTGATATTCATCTGCATCAAGGTAATCTACACCAAACTCATTTAACTTTGTGCACAATTCAGATGGCGTTCTCAAGCTTTCAATGTTCAAATTAACTCTTTTTGCCAGTTCACTAAAAGTAGTCAATTCATCACCCACAATGTCTTCGCTGTATACGTGGATATCCCATGAAACGTTTTTTGATGCCTTGAGTTTAGAAGAGGACAATTGACCCTTGTATGTATCATTTAATTCTGTCAGCAAAGGTGCGCTTTCAAGACCTTTAAGCATCCCAAACATTTCAGATCCGAATTCAATAACAGCGGACTCAGACCTTTCCAATGGTGTCTTTTTAGGATAACTAAGAAATTCTACCTCCGTTTCAACAGTAAATAAAGTTACTTTCTCTTTCTTATATTCACAAGTCATTAAAGTTTCTGGCTGTTAAGATATTGATGTTCGATATCTTTTATTTTATGGAATAACTATTCCATTGTATATCTATGCTTATTGCTTTCCTGTATTATCAAGGTTTATTTATCCTTAGTGCTCTGTCATCTTCGTTTGAATTACGTTTGAAGCTATTTCGTGTCTATGGGCACTGTAGCAGTCTATGGTCCCAAAAAATAAAACATGCTCATCATATTGCTTGAGTTGTACTGACGTCTGCTAGAGCTACTGCTGGGACCGGGAACTTTATCATGGCGACGAGATTCACCGAGATGCCCATGAACTATCCTGAAGTGGAGATTTACTTTGAACGGCTCAGTTTCTTCATCGAGGCCAATGACAAATCTGCACTGAGTAAATCAATACTATTGTCAAGTTGTGAAGAGGAAGCTTTCAACCTGATAGAAACTTTACTTTCTCCGACGGAGGTAATCGAGAAATCCGTAACGTTTAAAATTATTCAAAACGAGGTATTAACTCACTTGAAGCCAAGGAATATACTACATTATGATAGGCACATGCTGCACACTATGGTTCAAAAGGCAGGAGAAGGAACTGCTAAATTCATACAAAGATTGAAAGATCAAGCAAATAGATGTAACTTTGGACTTTTAAAAGACGAACTTACTCTGTCTCAATTTATTTTCGGTATTGATTCCGCCGAATTACGTTCCAGACTACTTGGGAAATCCTCCTTAACATTAGATGAGGCTTTGAAAGAGGCATTGCTGTATGAAAGTGTAAAAATTGCGAACCCAAAAGCTTCTGTAATTAACTCATTACGCCCATTAAAGAACAGTGCCTACAAGAAGAAAAATACTAATAGCCCTACAAAACATTACTCAAAGAATAATTATCAATCAAAACCAAAACCAAATCAATCCTTATTTAAATGCCACAGTTGCGGAAAATCAAACCATCGGAGAGAAGAATGTACGTTTCGTAATGCAAAATGTTATAAATGTCAACGTATAGGTCACTTAGCAACTCAGTGAAGGTCCCAAGAAAATCATAAGACTAACAATATCATTTCCAAAGAAAACGAAGAATCGTGTGCATTCTCAGAAGATGTGGTACTATTTCTTAATGCAGGAAGTAGTGGTAGCCTGTTCTATGCCAATTTGAAAGTTGGAGAAGCAACAGTTAGATTCATGCTTGATTCTGGATCTTAGGTATCTTTGATTCCATTCAATTTAGTCCACGAAACCGGTCTTCAATACGACAACGTTTCACATACAACAAAAGTAACTGACTTTGGTGATCATCATATTCCGATAACAGGTATAATTAATGATTGTTTGATCACGTATCACGGATTATCTCATACCGGAAGAATTCTTCTCACTCAATCTGGATATAAGTGTATTTTAGGCACAGATTTCCTAGAGCCACTTGGATTTTTAAGAGGCATACAAAATTCTCCACAAAGTAATCCTCTTATCTGTGATGAAAACTCGTGTTTCGTTGCCAGTTTCAGGTTGAAAACGAATGCAATCTTAGACGGACTCTATTACGCAGCTCGCTCATTGCCCTTCGCGATGAAGACGATGGTCGAGAACGAATTACAAAGATTATTGAATGCTAATGTAATATATCGCGTTGAAAATCCAGAGGTTTCTGCTCCTATTGTTCCAGTGGTTAAGCAAGCTGGAGCAAGAAATCCGGTACGAATATGTGGTGATTATTCAATGACTTTAAATAAGATTATTGATCCAGATGCTTACAACATACCGAGTCTACAGGATATTCTTGAAAGTATATCAAGCGCCAAGTACTATACAGTTCTTGACATAGCTGACGCGTATTTACAAGTTAAGCTATCAAAGCAAAGTCAAATGTTATCCTGTATTTCAACCCATTTAGGTTATTTTGATTACAATACTTTGCAGTTTGGTGTTCCAGCAGCTCCTCTGATATTCCACGAAATGATGGATAAAATATTCAATGACTTAAAAGGTGTCGCTACGTATCAAGATGACATCATTATTGCTACTACGACAAGAGACCAATATGACGAATTACTACATGAGGTTCAACGAAGATTGCACAAATTTAACTTCAAAGTAAACAAAAATAAATCTCAGATAATGGAAACTGCAGTACGATTCTTAGGCCTCAAGATAAGTAACGGAAAGTTATTACCAGATGAAAAGAAAATTGAAACTTTTTACAAGTTGTCCAGTCCTAAAAACAAATATCAACTCAGGAGTGTTTTAGGAACATTACGTCACTACGGAATATTTTGCAAAAACTTTTCTGCACGAGCACGAAGTTTATACAATCTTCTTAAAAAGAACACTCAATGGAATTGGCTTTCAGAACATGAAAAAGCTTTAAGTGATATCAAAAATGAAATATCCAAAGGACAAATAATGTGTTACGACCAAAAAACGACCATTCTATGTAATCTCTGACGCGAGCAAGAATGGCATTGGTTACATTCTGTGTCATGATGAAGAGCAAAAAGAAATCGTGTGGCTTGGCAGCATGCTTTCTCAAGCAGAAAGTAATTACTCCAACATAGAAAGGGAGGCTTTGGCTTTAGTGGAAGCAGTAAAGTACTTTCATAAATTTCTAGCCGGACGAACATTCACTATAATGTCTGACCACAGGCCTTTGAAGTTTATCTTCAATAACACTAATAAAGTATCAGAGAGGATATCAGCTCGATTGCAACGCTGGGCAATAGCATTAAAAGCCTACGATTACGAAGTTAAATATATCAAAGGTGAAAATATGCTAATGGCTGATACTTTATCTCGTATACCTTCAAATGGAAGTATTTGTGCACCAACAGTCAATCTTTGCGAGTTGAATTCCCTCGACGACTTTACTAACAATAAAAGTTTGCTTGCTAAAATATCTTCAACAAAAGATAAGCATATACTACGCTTAAAGAAATTTATCACAACTGGTTGGCCTGTTCATATTTCATCTGATATGCTGAAGTATTCTCAATCACGCAATGAGTATTCTGTTCAGAATGGTTTGGTGTACAAAGGCCTGCGAATAATACCTCTAAGAGACTTGTATCCAGAAATTCTCAGCTTGCTTCATTCTGACCATCCCGGAATAATTCGTATGGTGCGAACAGCTCAAAATTATTTTTGGTGGCCTAATATCGATCAGCAGATAAACAGCTTCGTGTAAAGGTGTAAAGCCTGTCAAATCAACGCAAACAAAAGAGTGAAAGCACATTTGTCTTCATGAGAAGAGCCTAAGAACTTTATGGAACGAGTTCATATTGACATTGGAATGTGGAAGCAACACAAATTCCTGGTGTTTTGCGATGCGTATTCATAATGGGTGGATGCGCAATTGATTAATAATTTATCAGCTGATGCCGCAATTAAAGCTCTTTGAAGAACATTTAAGTATGTCGGGTTACCCATGTCAATTGTTTCGGATAATGGTACTGAATTCACGTCCGAAGATTTTCAAGCATTTCTGAAGAAAATTTTATAACACAAATATTTACTCCTCCAGGTCATCATTGTTCCAATGGTTTGGTTGAGAGAATGATCCAAACTTTCAAGAACTATATTTGGAAATTTGAATCTGATTCGATTGAGAAGGTAATTAATTTCTTCTGTTTGTTTAACAACACAACATTTACTGCTTCAGGTGCTATACCTGCTAATTTCGTCTTTCTTCAGACTCCACGTACCAGGTTGTCAGTGATGTTATGTACAGAGTTCAAGCCCAAGGAAAATAACATTCCAACTTTCATACGAGTTGAGAACAAACTTCCTGCTCCAGCAAGAATTACTAGACCATGTGGTACAAATACCTACGTCGATGAGCGTAGTCGATTAGTGCATCGTTCGGACATTACTCCTGCTCAGCCTTCTAAAGAGGATGTTAAAAAAATGACGAATACCCCTCGGATAGTCTTCTAAAGGATGATGAAGATAGATTTGATCGTCAGAACCCGGTGTCTGAAGAGAGGATAGATGAAAGTCCGAAGTTACGTCGATCTACATGGATTCGGACTAAACCTGAAGGACTTCAGTACACTACTTAGCAAACACCCTGTGTTCTCCTCTAGTGTGGGGGTGTTAAGATATTGATGTTCGATATCTTTTATTTTATGGAATAACTATTCCATTGTATATCTATGCTTATTGCTTTCCTGTATTATCAAGGTTTATTTATCCTTAGTGCTCTGTCACCTTCGTTTGAATTACGTTTGAAGCTATTTCGTGTCTATGGGCACGGTAGCATTCTATGGTCCCAAAAAATAAAACATACTCATCATATTGCTTGAGTTGCACTGACGTCTGCTAGAGCTACTGCTGGGACCGGGAACTTTATCACTGGCACTGATCCTTGAATCTTTCTTGCAACGTCTTCAGCACTTCTAATAACTTCAAATTGATTCTTTACGCGGATGCTCCTTTTTTGTAGTGCACGCAATGGCACGATTCTACATCGAAAATCAGTGACTTTCCTCTCCGAATTCCACCCACGTCCATTGTACCAATACCTTGATGAGAGCGTTGTTCTGGAATACCCTAAAGTATGACTCAAATCCTTACCCAATACAAGAAGCACATGCTTCCCTTCCTTCAACAATTTTGTTGACCCCTTTATGACTGGTCTGTAGAATTTATTCAAAGTCAGCTCTTTAAGCTGATTTAAGATTTCAGCTCTTTAAGATGATTTATTCGTTGAAACATTCTACCGATTTCCTTTTCTGTATCTTGCAAGCTCATTGTGGGAGCTTTAGAATCAAAAGTAGATGTTGTAAATGTTTTTTGAATTTCAATCATGTTTTGGACAGATGGTAGAGATGTTGAAAAAGGATGTAAAGTTAGATGATGAAAAGCCTATGTACCATGTAGACTATTGTGAAATATGCGAAAACAATCATCCTTTTCTCGCACTTCTTTATGTAATTCAATATTGTTGTTTTTTAGCAAACTGATATCGTTGTAATAAGTAATTTCAGTTAGAGCAACTTCATGGGCTCCATGCAGAGTAATTGGATTTGCAAATTCAACAGAGTATTGAGATGGTCTGTTGCCTTGCAATATCTTTGGGTTGCTATTGCTTGGAAGAATGATGTTGAAGTTAGTAGACATGTTGACCTCATGTATGTAAGAAGTCACATGTTATATTAGATTAAAAGTTGCGAGTGTCTCCACCTCCACATTTTGCAGATCCTGGTGCGTTATCCAGCTATTGAATGAATCAGGATACCCTTTCCATTTAACTAGATATTTCCTTTGATTGCCATGACCTTTCTTCCTAATTATTTTATCAATCATATAAACCTCGTCACTTCTGTCTACTACTTGCAATTCATATGAGTAAAATTTTCCTTCAATTGGATTACCATGGTAATCTATCAATTTGTACATGATGGGTCTAAATTTTCTATTCACTTCATCTACAAAAACTCTTCTTCAGTCCAATTAGGTAGATAACCCTTCTCAAATGTAGACTTAACCTTCGAAATCCGAACTCTATCACCAACATTTATTTTCTTTTCATTGGAAATGTTTTTCGCTTTCTTATCATACAATCGAAGCCATACATCCATTGCATTATCTGGGGTAACATCAATTGGCCGCATCTTAATAATACGATGATAGCTTTCATTGTAATTCTTGACAAATTTCTGCAACTCATCTAGCCAAACATGTGTATTTTTTGAAGTAAAATAGCGCCATATTTTCGTTTTCAATGTGCGATTGAACCTCTCAACCATGGCAGCTTCATAAGCACCTTTAACGCTAAACAATTCCACATTATGACTTTTAAGGAGACTTCGAACATGAGAGTTCTCAAATTCCTTGCCTTGATCGGTCTGTATTCTTTGTGGAACGCGCCCCTCATCGAAAATACTCTGAAAAGCCGCTTCAACTTCTGGTCCTCGTTTAGATTTCAGCGCACGTGCCCAAGCATAGCGAGATAAAATATCTATTACGGTTAAGATGTATTTGTAGCCATCATTGTACTGTGATATCTGTTGCATGTCAGCCAAGTCCGCTTGCCATTGACTATCTATATTGCTAACAACATATGGAAATCGCTTTCTCGCATTTTTGTGAAGAGTGTAAGTCGGTTGACTCCTTAACCACTTCTTGACTTTCTCTATTCCCACACCTGCTGCACGAGCTAGAACCTCCGGACGACTGAAACTTGCGGGGTGATTTAAGTCGTAATAAATCTTTCTGAGTTTCACTGCTGTACTCATCGTCTTTGTTCTGATTTGCACGCGTATTACTCCCACAGCAACTGCTAACACAATTGATATCAACCTCTATGCCCTCTTCTCCTTTACCTTCGAGCGCAGATTTCAAACAGCAGCAAAACGTTTGTAGCGACATGATATGAGAGAAGCAAAGCTTAATTTATATTTGCTTAATATTTACTATAATCCTTTCCAACACGCATTGAGCGCCTAGTAGCTCTTTTTGGTTGAAGATCATCGGGATCATGAAGCTCTCGCTTGACCGCCATCGTGGGTGTTTTACTTTTTGATCCATCTTGTAAGTGACCCTTGTCCAACTCATTCACAGTCGGTCCTCCAATAATATTGTGTGGTACATTTTGATCAGATAAAATTTTCCGAAAATATGACCACCCTTGTGGTGCACCTAGTTTTCGCCTTACATCTCTGACAGCATATTGCAGAAGGTCATCTATGTGACTATTTCTAATAACATCACCAGTTGTTTCATCTATTATCTCCCCTCTCTCATTGAACTTCACATGTGGATCAATGAAGTCAAATAATCGCTCAACGCACACACGATATGGTCGAGGTGTTGGCAAGGTTATAAATCGTCGCAACTTATCACGAGTCTGTCGCTTCTGATCAATGTTTTCTGCAGCTAGCTGCATTCGTCGATAGGGATCCTTAATCTTCTGAATTTCCATATCCTTTTGTGTTAGTTCCTTAAGTTGATTCGTAATAGGTTGATCTATATTTTTGACTTCTTTTGCACTTTGTAATGTAGTCAATTGTACATACTCCTCTTGAGGAATGACTACCATCTTTGAATACGACATGTTTGAAAATAATAAGGCAACAAAGTACATTGCTTAAAACTAGCTGTGAACCGAGAAAACTGTCATTGGTTCAACGGAATTAGGTATGATATTAGTTCGAAATCGGAGTCGTTCCGGACATTCCTGGGTTAGATCAATAAATAGATAGCCATGTGGTTTCTTTGTTACATCTTCATATATATTTGAAAGAACTTTAGGTTATTGAGGTAATATCTGTCTACTGAGTTGATGTGTCTGACTGCTGTCTCTTGGATTTTTAAATATTGCCAAATAATGTGTATTCAAACTCCTAGTTCTTTGCTCTTTCCCTCCATCAAAAATGTTTTGGGTGATATAGATTATGAAGGCTTCCCTATGATGTGCTGTCTGAATAAACATTTCAGTTACATCTTTCGATGATTTGCTTTCGCGCAATAGATCATCTAGCACAATTAAGTCACCTGCTTTGATGTATTCAGTTGTCGGTAACCCTTGCTTCACATCATAACCTTTCTGGCGAAGTGCAGATTGTAGTTGTGGTTGAAATATACCATAATACCATTTAACTCTTTTAATTTCTTTATTAAACATCTCATTTCTAAATTGTAGTAATTGAGTTACAAAAGTAGTTTTACCGGACTGACTTGGTCGGGCCACACACATTGTACGATCAGTGAATAGGCGAAAATCTGTCATCCTGAAATTTCAAAAGCTTTAAAGACTAACACCCACCAGTTTGCTTAGAATAAAATAAGTCATGTTCCATAACAACTTTATTTACATCTAGAAACTTTCATTTCACATTCACAGCATTTGTGTTTCCTCATCAATGTCAGCATTAAAATAACTTCTCGCGTCAATTTGAGCATCTTGGCGTTTAAATTTCAACTTAACACTCCCTTCCTTGGATTTCCGACCCCGCTTTTTACATTCTTCAACATCCCTCCCATCTTTTGAAATAGGTTTATCGATGGTGATTAGGCACTTGTCAATCGGCATTGGCTCATAAATCAACTGTAGAACTTTCATTTGTATCGATGCCACTTTTCCGGTTGAGCCGTGAGCACCAATGTATAGTCCGTTGACGTGTATTAAACCCATGTATCGTCCGCGCTTCAGATCATCACACTCCATTGTATTTCCAAGTAGATCGAATGCTTGAAAGTGATCGGACAATTTCAAGAATAGTGTATCGAACTCGGGTAGTTCCTTATAGCCATTCCTTCCTCTAACGCCTTCCTCCAATGTGCAGGAGCACTTTCGGGCAACACAACGCATTCCTTCGCCAAAGAGTCGATGGTTTTGAGTATCATCTGCTGCCATTTCGGAAAGGTCACTCGCATTTGTCTCATGTTGCTATATCCAGATGAAGACATACCATTACTGTGGAAAAATGGAACTTGAAGGTAGAAAGCATCGTCACCATAGCTCAACGTTTGGAAGTAAAAAGTATTTCCGATCCCTTGAACCTTCCTTGTCGGTCGGAATTTAAAGAGATCACGTTCAAATGAGTCGCTCTTCTCTATAACTATAAACATTTTTTGAGACATAATTCAATGTTGTACTTATTCGGAGCTTTTCAACCGCCGGCGATGAATGATAGCTTGAAAGTGATTAAAGAGGTACAAGCGCGTCTCTCTTATATACATATTCACATGAGTCATCAATCAATAATGACGTGTCAATCCATGATTCGTCGTCTACAGCAACACTGCGGCACCTGCTACAACTTTCCCTAGTGGACTGTTGGGTACATTGTAAATGCTGTTTCCAATATCATTCAACATATTCAAAAACCCACCGCCTGCACGCTGAACTAAGTTCCGCCTTTTCATATCTCTGCTTCTTGGATTTGAAAATTTTCTAATGCTGTTTAGAGAATCAGTACTCAATAAAGGCTTGTATATTGGGAGGCATTTGTGTATTGCAGAAGCCAAATCACGGATGAAATCATCACTTGAGTTTTGAATTAATTTGCACTTAACTTTATTGTTTCGCATGCTGTTTGACTTTCGCAACGCCTTCTTGAACTGACTTGAGGGTCTAAAGGAACCATTCTTCCGAGAAAAAGATGCCTTCCGTTTTGCAGTCATTTTTATTATGTTAAAAGCAAAGGATTTATGAAAATATACATTTTTGCTTAGTTCCATACAACAAAGTCAAACGGTAACAGATGGTAGGTCGTAGTCATCAACATCACTCAAGGTCTGAGTCGTTGCAGTTATAAGCTGTTCTATATCACACATTAAATCCTTTGATAGAGGACAGCATGAACAGCATGGTTTTGAAGCAAAGACTTTTAAAAGATTAGCATAGTATGCTCTAAGATTGATTATGTCCCGCTCATCTTGCACTGCCACGTTGACGCTCATCGACGGGGGTCCGGCAAACATGTCCACCTTGAGTTTACCACCATTTTTCTCATAGTGGCTAAATGTGATTATATCATACAAGCAAGTTTTCAATCTCCGTGTTCTCATTTCACAATAGCAACGAGAACTCTGTGGAATAGCTTCCGTCAAACTCAGAGGCCTGAACACTTCATCGAGCCAAAATCTTAGTAAGGGCATTGGTCAATGTCCTCATAAAGAGTTTATGAAGTTCAATATCATCTTCACAATGGTAGAATGTGACAATATCCTCCATCAGATCTATAAGATCAGCTTTGCAACCAATAACATCATTTGCAGAGTAGAAAATCTTGCTAGTAAACAGATTGTCTTTGTGAATAATTGAAACAGGAATGATCGTGGTAAATGGCATGTTTATTAATGTCTACAATCCTCAACAAGTGATAGAACAAGTAATAGAAGTGTGATAACCTTATGTACAAAAGCTGCACAATAGCAACCAATCACAGACACGCATGATGACTCATCATGAACGATATACAGTGACTGTTAAAATTATTTCTCCATCACAAAGGGGACAAAATATAGTTTCCAAGGGTACATAGCATGTAGAACAGATGACAAAATGAGAACATGGTAACAAGAGAAAGGATTGTTCCCGTTCAAAACACCTAATGCAGTTCCTTTCACATAATAATTCAAACGTCTCTATTTCTAATTTCTTTCTGAAGTCACTTTCATTGATAGAAAATTTCGATAAATCAATTGAAGGTTTCACTTTTTTATCTCCGTTTGAGAAAGTTCCAATTTCATCCTCCTAATGTAACTGTCTTTATAATGTAGCATTTAGAAATCCTCTATCCAACTACGATCCAAATTACCATTCATGGCATGCTCATCCAGATCCATTAGTCGTTCAACTAAATCACCAGCTTCAATATTTTCATTTAGATATGTAACAGTTTCTATAGCCTTTAGCGAATAACCAAGGTTTCTTGCAACAATCCATGAAACTGGGAAACTAGCCATCAATATTCACATCATCAAACAACTTCCACGTATTCTTAACTTAACCTAGTTATGAAAATCAATACAATTGTCATCGTAGTCACAATGGTCACAATTGTCGCATTTGAGCAAGCAGTCTCAAAACAAACAACTATCTGTTTAAGTTCCGAAATAGATGTTCGCATCCCTATTCTAATTCACATACTCTAATTCAATTTCGGAACAAGCCGTTCCGATCCCAACACACAAATAAAAGTACCGAATCATTAAGTATGATCTCAATGCGGTTGTCAATCGGAACGCGGTTCCTATTTACATGTTCGAAACTTGTTCCGATTGGTAATTCGGAACATGTTCCTATCCATGTTCGCATCTACTACCAGCGCGTCCGCAAAACTAACTACTGATGAGATATGAATGTCTGGATCTTTAGGTGTGATACATTTATGCTTTTCAATAAAGAAAGCGTTTAATAATTGCTGACACAAGTTAACATGACTGTGACAGATTAAGATGCTTAAAGTTGATTACTCTAGTTCTTAATAAATCGTCATCATTTTCGCATGATGACATTTTGTGATATTCCTCCTACAGGATGGTGAAAAGATGTTGTGTTCCGTTCTGCATGAAGCGCAAAGATAATGATCCGACCATTTGGTTTAATAAATTTCGCTCAGCTGATCAAAGCAACCCAGCTGATTTAGATGATTTTTTAACAGTTGATAAACTCTCACGTCGCCGTCAAAGGAGAGGTCTGAAAATTCCATCGATGGGTGTTTTCAAGACAATTAAAACGACCGAGAATGTTTTGAGAACACTTCTTCCGGGATTTTCCGATGTGTCATGTGTACCATCACTTAAATTCATAAGTTTTCGAGTGGAGAATTTAGTGATTGCCAACACTGCAATGACTTCATTTCCTAGGTTGCAGGAGAAGCACTTTTCTGAACATGAGTTTTTTGTGAATCGAATCACATCACAATATTGATCCGAAATATTTGTGCACAATATATAAGGGTTCGAATTTTTGCTTTTTCAAAGCTCTTTTATCAGCGGAGAATTTTAAATACCAAAGTTGCTTCGAGGCAGCAACATTCGAAAACTATTCTTTTTCAAGGTCAATAATTAAAAGATTTTATTTTGATAATTTTGACTTTTCAATATCTTTTGATGTTGATGAAAATTGCATGGAAACTAGAGCAACGAAATTATGGCATACATCACAGGAGTAGTGAAGTCTGGCCCCCACTGGTACCCATTTTCACTAAAGTACATGACCTTGCCCCATTCATCGGAGCACACGCCCACGCATCGGCGCACGTGGTGACTAAGAGGACATTCATCGGAGCACTTGACATGCATCGGAGGACACGCCCACGCATCGGCGCACGTGGGTGCTAAGAGGACAGGAAGCGCGGCACCAATCGGAGCACTTGGCGCCGGGGCACTTGGCGCATTTGATGAGTCACGGCAGGGTATATAAGGAAAGGCGCTGCCAGAGAAAATCATTTTCATCATATGTCGACAACATTAACGGGTAGATTACGCCCTCTGGCTGAGACATATCATCCCGAGGAGGAGATATCCTATACACCTTATTCATCGAAAGACTTTATTGTGGAACGAGACTGTAATACACTGTATATTGTTCCGACAAAGGAGAAATTTGTGTCGTTAGAGAAGATTATTGCAGAGCTTCGTATCCAGTTGCTGAATGTAATACTGTATGGACCACGCTTCTTGTTTGATATTCGAACATCTGCAAAGTTCCCCAAAGGTGCACTGGACGTGTCCTATCGCTATTTGAACATTGGTGACGATTGGGATGTGGAAGAACTGATTGATTCGTTGCAGAAGAAGTTACGTTCTCAACTGGAGTGTCGTTATTTTGGGGGAATCTTGTGTATGCAGATTGACATTGTGTTTGGTTCATTGTTTACGTAAGATACATTATCTGAACAACGATATAATGGAGCCACCAACAAAGAAGAGGCGAACCACAGTCCGTCCCCGCCCTCAGCCCTATTATGAGTGCGAGTTTTGCAATAAGCGCTTCCGACTGTTTTCACAATGCATCAGTCATGGACACAAGGAGACAGGGAAGGAGTATTGCGATCGTTCTGGGAAATGGTGGACTACCGATCATTGGTGCTTTCTGGAAATGAGTTACTGGGGCGACAAGGAGAGTGAGTTCACCTGCATGCTTTGCAAACAAGACTATAATATGGAAGCTTACCATAAACATCCATGTGTGGGTCGGTGCAGGTACTGTGATGAGAAGATTCAGGAGGAGGAGAATGAATGGGATGAACATTTGTGTCCCTATTTGAGCATGTATATGCCCACCGAACCCTTGGACCCGAATCGCCCAGTGGAGTCGGAGAGTACGAATTCATATCCGTACGACTTGTCAAAAGTGAAGTTGGCACGCTGTCCCTGGTGTCATAACTTGTACCAAGCATTCTTCTTATGGGAGCATGTTCGCAAACAGCATAAGGAGATGCGTCGAAGCGATCCGACGTGGTGCGAGGGCAAGACGAATGAGGCACGTGATAACTTTGTCTATATATGTGTCTGTGGTGAGATGATGCACCGTGACGTGGAGGAAGAGAAGGTCCGTCAATTTGTCTCGTTGCATAAAGAGCATATGAGCAAGAAGATATGGAGAAATCAGCGCGAGAAGTTGAAGCGGATATATGAGAGTCAACCGAATCCGCCCAAGGAAGTGAATAGTGTCCCCCAAGCCTCGCTTCGACCAGAGAATAGAAATCGGCACCCACGCAAATATTCATTTGACTTAAGTAAGAAACGAGGGAGACCTCTGAAACCCATTGTTTTTAAGAACCAATTGAAATGGTTCACGTATAATGTGGATTTGGATGATGATGAATAAATGTATTGATCAATCTACTATTTTTGTGACTAAGTTATGATTGGGAAGCGTAAGCATTAATCATGACACGTCGTAAACGACGCCAGAGAGGAGGAACTGTAAGACATGTGAAACGGTATATAAAATCTCAAATGCATCGTAGAGGGCGTGAAGCTCTTCAGAGACATAAAGGCGAATTGGTTCGGCGTCATTTGGGCAATACGTTGTTGCCAGTAGCGTGGCGACCACGTTATAAATCCAATAATCAAATGATAAAGGAAGAATGGCAACGGTTGAAACACGATCTAAATAGGAACAAGTTAGGAAAGTTAAAGACGTTAGGGAAACTACTAATGAAGAACTAAGTAGGGACATCTAGCCTATCACGGTAATCATGCAACGTGGAGGTATTTATCGCGGAAGCCGTCGTCAAAAAAAGCGGAGGTCAGGAAGGGGGTATTTACCGTGGTAGTCGTAGACAAAAGGGTGGAATCTACCGCGGGAGTCGTAGACAAAGAGGAGGTATCCTCCCATTTTTAGCCCCCCTCATCCCTGCACTTATTCCCGCAGGGAAAGCTGCAGCGTTGGGAGCAGCGGGTGCAGCCGGTGCCGCAGGCGTAAGTGCTATAGCGAATAAAATGTCTGGAGGAAAACGTCGAAGGAGACGTCATCATTGCTAAACCAATCATGTTGTACACCACCCTAGGGACGGGTATATAAGTCGAGACACACAAGGTGAGATTCATTTCACGATGCGTCGGATTCAGCATTTGGACGAGCTCATGCAAGGTTCTTATACCATTGCATTTGATCATCCTAAAGTGCAACAATGGTGGGCGGAGCAGAAGAAGCCGGTGCGCAATTTCATCGTATTTGATACGGAAGGAGATCCCATGCAGGAAGTCGCTGCCATTTGGTGTCATTATACACCCAGAGACGATAAACCGATCGGATATGTGACCATTACATCGCGTTTCCATGACTTTATCAAACATGAGACATCGGTGTGTGATGTTTTTGCGACTAAATTTATTCATGGTCTCAACCCACGTGTGATTGGGAAATTCGGTGCAGAAGAGAGTGTGATTATTCACCGTTTTAGTTTCTGGGTCCATGAAATGACACGCAAGTATGGAGACGCGGAACTGATTGTAGGGAATGGATTATCGGAGATGGCAAGAGCTTGGTTGAAAAGCATAAAACTCTTGGAAAAAGTGACAATGGATAGTATTTCTCTCCCCGAATGGTCTCAACGCACTGACTCTCATTGGAATATATTCACCTCATGTATGCGGGATAGTGAACTGTATAGGATTGGCTACAAGGAAGATGTGCGTCGCGGATGTAACTGGAAGAATCATTCCCAGTATGAAGGGAAAAAGCTTACCGTCGAGCCCTGCTACATTTACGCCGAGGGAAAGCATTCACAGAAACTCAAGCTGCCAAGGTACAGTATGGGTACCACTGTGCGCTGTCAGATGTGGTCGAGATTCTCCTTCATTATTGCTTTGAACTACACTATCGACTTTATGTGCATACGCTGTATTTAAATTATGATTCCTGTGAATCTGCATGGGCCTGGACCAAGATTGACCGCATCACTGTGATGCATGAATCAACCACTGTGGACAATGGACAACTCCACAAGTCTTACATTGTTCATTATTGTAACTTCAGTGACTATGCCGAACATCGTACCTTGTGCGAGAATAATGCATGTTGTGAAATGACTCAAGAAAGTGCATCTCTATAATAAATGTTATTCCAATCACATGTTATTTTTGATGATCATTTTCTTGGGAATACTCACTAGCACTTGTCAATTTTATGAACCATTTTCAACGTTAAAAATAGTTCCGTCCAGATCGGGAATGGAGCCCCAGTGGGATGGCAGATCCGTTGGAAAGTCATCTTCATCACTGGTCGAGGGGTTAGGACTGTTAGGTGAGGAAGGTAATGGACTTGGGCTTTCTGGGGTCGGTGGTGGAGTGTCTGGGATCACTTCAGGTTCATCTTCACTGTCACGTTGTAAAATAAAAATGTCTGGGGTCCACTTGTCGGAATTGGAGATCGTCACGTTGGTAAATCATGTCTAATCTTCTTGAATGTTCACGAGTGTTATGAAGGTGGAACATTTTCGACTTGCCCCATTCCATGTCGGAGCACCCATCGATTGGAGAACTAGGTAAAAATGGAGAAACGATCAAGACACATATACAATGGAAGACACATGGGTGATGGAAGACTTTCACGTGTACACCTACCCAAATCAGCTCATTATTTACCCGAAATCGACATGTCAACCGCATGCGATGTTGGAGAAAGTGATTCCATATGTAAAGGAGAAGATCAAAGTGAAGCCTGAATGTGAACTCTCCATGGATACATTCACGATTTATGAATACAAAAGAAATGGTTCTCCACCATTGATGGGTGCCAGTGAACGTTATTATGAAAGTGGCATCCAAGAAGTGGATGACTATTTATCCTCACTGAAGAACGTATGGGACTATGAATTTATGGACAGTGTTAACAAAGAGATTCTTGGTGTCTATTGTATAACGTTTAATTTTGAATATATATCTGTTGGATGGACATCAGAAGAAGAATATGTAAGCGACACAGACTAAGTATGAATAAAGAATGTCGTTGTATGAATCATGTTGCTTTTCCATATTATAAGTATTCTGCTATTGGGGTTGATAGATTTGGAAAAACTTGCTACTTGTACTCCTTTTTCTTCTGAGAGAGATTGTACGCATACTCACCGCTATGAGTGACTATTTAAGCTATGGATCCTCACACTCTCTCAAATAAGATCATGTTACTCCTGCCCTATTATCGAAAAAGACGACATCGCCCTATTCGGAAAAGACACCCTCGAAAAAGACGACAACGTGGAGGATGGACATCACGCCAACAGAAATATCGACATCTCCTTCGCACCAAGCGCGGATGAAGATCCTTATTGCTTTTTGGTTCGATGAACGCATCCGAGGCAATGATATCCCCAAATTAGAGGAGTTTACCGACACGTCCACAGTCTATTTGAATCAATTGATACTGAATGACCGCTATTCCATCTTGGGACGTGTGTATTTACTCATGGCTATTTTTGAGGATGATGTTTTGTATGAGGGAACACTATGAAGGTTTATGAATGAGAAACATTTGAAATATTTACAAGAGCTGTATAATAAACGTGTGATTTCAGCAGCAAGTCTTATTTATATCAAAGAGACATTGAGTCGTATCTGTGCTCATTTCAGTGTTTTGTTTCAATGGCCACCGAATGTATTTAAGCATGCACAGGAACACACAACAAAAAATCAACCATGAAGGGAGGAACGCGTGAAAGTGAAGAGAAACAGACGTTGCGAAAATTGAGAATAACCCTATGTCCTGTCTGTAAATGGCCTTATCAAAAAGATCGTCTGAGAAGGCATATTCATAATTCACACCATTTCAAATATAAAACAAAAGAAGAGATAAAAGCAAGTCAAGAGTTCATCTATGCATGTCTATGCGGGGAAACACTCGATGGAACGGTTGATAGGAAGACAGCTCAACAATTTGCGCGTCAACATACCCATATTTTAAACGAGCGAATGGAGGGTGAAAATGCTAGTAAACTCAAATATATTATTCAACAGCATGTTCCGAGATCCTCTTTGAAGGTGTCATCCACGTTGACAGGACAAGATCGACAATTATCATCCACCTCACGTTGTGCAACCCCCTTGCGACCCCCTCAACCTATGAATACAGATTTGGATGCAGACGATAGTCTAGAAGCATTAATTCGACCCTCTCCAGCTAATCATCGCTCGTTAACAACACGTCAAGCAACACCTGATAACTCTCACACTATGCTGCAAGCTGTAGTGAAAAGTATGGTTGAAGATCGAACAAGAGTGGATGCTCCCCCTGATCCCACCCATACGGTCCATCAAATACAAGAAGAATTGAATCGATTGCCGCCAGATGTTTTAGCCATGGCTGCTAATGAGATTGATATGAGTCCTGTATCTTTAGAGAATATTCAACCTACACTAAGTCATGTGACATTTGATAACTACCCAGGTCCTGTCAATGATCACAACAGTTATGACCAAGCCATGTCGAACACAGTGGGAAATCCAGAGTATGATCAACAAGAATCAAGAGGAGTGGGAACCCCTCTCCAACAACACTCGGTGGGGGTAGGAACCCCTCAACAACCCATGAACGCACACCCCGTGGAGGAAAGAATGTTTTACCCAGTCAATTCACCTGTCATTGACAACTCCCACGAGTACATTATTCAACTGAACAATTCGAAAAACAGCGCCATTGTTCAACTGTTGAACGATTCTATTCGTCTCCATGAACGTCATTTAAATGCTCGCAAACGCATCTTGCACGTGTTGGAAGATGCATTTAATCAACACATTCATGAATCCAATCGTACAAATGGCAATGGAGACTATTTGGATGAGACATTGGGAAGCATGCGTGACTTGCTGACTCAAAAGGAAGAGTTTATTGCCCACTTAACCAACCAAAATGCAGACGTCCACGCATGCTACATGAATTTGGTGAACGCCATGTAAACTAAGTTATGTGGGATAGAGGATGATATACAAGATTGACGTGTCAGTGTGAAACATGTTCAAGTCGACGTCAGGACCTTACCAATGTACTGAAATCCCTAAGTTCAGGGATAAGATGTTCGAAAAAGAAAATCAACCGCCATGTCGATCAATTGCCTGAGGAATATGTCAAGGATATGCAAGCACTCATGAGCAAAATGCGAGAGAATCCAGGGAAATTTTCACCTTCACAGCACGAGTTTATTCAATCTTACAAAGGAATTCTCCGCAAATTTGTGAAACCACCCCCTCAAACTCGCAAATACTTGGGTCAAAAACGGAAATTTAACAAGAAACTAACTCCCTTCGCACAAGCCTATGCCATGGCATATCACGATAATCCAGCAGCTTTCAAACAAGCCTTACATGCATCGATCGGCTCCAAACACTAAGTAAACCATACCCACGTCATCAACATCGTCATCATGGACAATGTTCAATCCATAGTGAACACTATTTCAACAGCCAACGGAGAAGATTTAAAATATTCACTCATTGGTTCATTCAAAGAAACCCTATCACAATTCTTTACACTCGTCATATTCATTTTGGTTACCCTCTTATCTGGTCGAAAAATGATGAAAGACATCAAAAAACGTAAAGATAGTAGAAAACCCTTACTAGATGTGGAAGTAGTCAACTATGATATGTCCAAAACACCTATACTCAATCCCACCAAACCGCACAATGAAATTCCCATGAAATCGAACGATTTACCGAAGATTGTGAATAAGTCACTTTCACACAGTAAATTCATATGAAATCAAACGATGTACCGAAGATTTAAAGGTTGATTTTCCCATGACATCGTTAAAATACTACGGATTTGATGTGATATTTTTCCATGATATCAATCGATTCACTGTGAATTTGAAGAACACACTCTGTTGCAAATCCTCGTAAAATCAGGTGATTTATCGAGAATTCTGACATACTTTTCCACACCAAATCGACCGATGTTATCGTAAAATGACTCAGCAAATTCCCATGAAATCAAGCGATATCTCGTGAATTTGACCTACAAAAAGGGACAAGTCCCGTACACCACCAAAAATGAATGATTCATCGAGAATTTCACGGAGCACCAATCAGAGCACTTGTATGCGTGGGTGTCAACCAATGAGAAGAAATTTTCCCACGCTCAACTCTATATAAACTGAGCTATTTCAATCATTTTCATTCAGTCATGGGTAAACGTACGAACACGTTGGAAGTTCCTCTCGCGATGAAGGTGAAAGTCACGTATTCGTCAGATACACCGAAATCGAAGCCAGTTTTTGTTGAAGCGACGGAGCCCTATTTCCATACGAATGGGAAAGCCGAGAAGAACTACCTTGCCAAGGCACATACACAGTTGGAGCCTCTGCCCATCACACGTCTGGTATTGGGCAAGAAATGGGGTATCACTGGATATTATCCCATTCGCGGAGAGAATGCGACGATGGATGTGATGGATTGGCAATCACGACGAGACATCTCAAAACTCGTGTTTGCCACGGGATTTTATGGATGGCGTGCACAAACGTACAATAACACTGGGTACGGTTCCGATCCAATCGCCTCCCTCTTCACCATTTCTCAAGCAGTCTCACGCGATGTGGAGACGTTGGAAGATGCGATACAATCCCTCTACAAACAAGTCCAACCCGAATCTGCCTACAACCTCATCTCCTGTCTCGGTTATGTACACAAGAAATCGGCCTACGACAGTGTCTTTATGAAGCTGAAGCAGGACACGCCCATCTTCCTGATGAAGGAGAATGGAAAGAACAAGAAGTATAGTTTGGCCAATATTGGACATCTTCTTTCCAATCTCAAGGAGAATACCTTCCTTCAAGCAAATACCATCTTCCGCGTCACAGGCATGTACTGTAATCCACAGACAAAGACTCTGAAACTGTGTTTTACTGTGGATCAAGTCCAAGTCCGTATCAAACATGTGGAGGAATGTAAGAGCACAGCGGTGGAGGAAAAGAAGAAGAAGACAAAGGGCATTCACTCCAGTGGTTTATTTAATCTGATACACATGGTGCAACCTAAACATGACATTGATTGGGAGGAACTCAAACACTTTATAGATGATCTCGATCATCTATCCCAATCAGAGGACAGCTATGTACTTATGAAACAAAAGGAGGATGAGATGACAAGCATGATATCTCAGAGGTGGAGTCCTCAACCCACGGAGGAGAAGCATTGGAGGATGATGCGGACGGATTTTGCCAAGGCGCAAGCACTCGGCGTGTACATTCGCATCCGGGAAGAGTCACACACGCTGCATATCTTTGACGGTGATCAAACACAAGCCGAGAAATGGGTCAATCGATTCCTCGAAATGTTCAAGGATATGGTGGAACACAACCAGGAGAGTCAGTGGTATGTGTCATCCTCATGGTACAAAGCAGGACAGTGTGTCAGTGAGAAGTGGTCTGTGTTGAACTATATTGAACATTATTTCATTGTTCGTAGTACCTACGAAATCCATCGTCGCGTCTTTCCCAATATGTTGAAGGAAGCAATTGCACGGTACAATATGAATCCTCTTACCAATGACATGGAAAGGACATTGATGAGTGAAATGGTGACTGCTCTTGAAAACTCACTCTTTAAGAAATGTACACGTGGACGTTTTATACCACCTCTTCTTTATTCTGGAAATGATTCTTTGTTCTGGAAACAATTTTAAGTTATGCTTAATACATGATGAATGGAATATATGTCTGACTTTTATGATTCGACAAGATGGATTTCCGTTTAGAGAATGACTCATCCATGATTGTCTCGGGTCCTAGTAAATCGGGAAAGTCCACGTTTGTGGCGAATATGATCAAGAATCGTCATACTTTATTTAAAAACCCATTCGTAAAGTTTGGTGGTATTATGGGATAGAAAGTCCATTTCATAAAGAGTTACAAGATGTGATATTAAAGATGGGTGTCCCTACCCAAGATGATTTTGATCAATTGCAAGAAAATGATTTAATTATTCTCGATGATTTACAACCGGAATCTCAAAACAATGAAACTGTTACGGGATTATTTTTAAGAGGATCTCATCATAAACGGTTTTTCGCAGTGCAAATCACACAGTATTTGCATGGTGATAAAGAACAACGTATTCGTAATGGCAATGTCCATTATTTGGTTGCCTTCAATAATCCGAGAAATCGACAACAATTGGCTCAATTCATGGGGAAAATGCTCCCGAAAGGCAATATGAGCGTAGTACATGATATGTTAACGACATTGGTTCAAAAGTATGGGATTTATGCCTACCTCTTTATTGATTTCACTACAAATTGTCCGTTTGAGTACCGATTTCGCACCAACTTATTTAATCCACCTATGATTGTGTTTAAGTTAAGCAAAAGACCCAATAAAACGAAAATGGACTTTAGTGAATTAGTGGTGGTTCCCAAATCTGAAATGAATGAACACACGGTGGCGGACAGCAAATGGGTGGTGGTGGTGACACTACCAAACTGATGTCGACCATGTTGCAACGTCAAGCGGAAGATCAGAGGGTGAGAAACATGATGATGAATCCTCAACAAGCCCATCTTGACCGTATTGCACGAGATATTGTTCGTCACCGTCCTACCGCCAATAATATCGCTGCATGGAACGCCCGTATGTATTTGTTCGATAAAGTTCGTCGCCAATTTTTCAATTTGGACGATGATAGTGGGAAGAGATTGGAAAAAACAACAAAACCTCTGCTCACTCACGTCGCAAAACCTCCGCTCACTCACGTCGCAGAACCACCCGTCCTCAAGAGATCTAAAGGGAAAGTCGTCAAACCTTCTGTTGTCAAATCTCCTAAGACTAAGCGTTTTCCATTGAAATCATCCATAAATACTCGTTTAAGTAAAAAAGGAGTTCTTGAATTGGGATCCTATGGCTCACCATTCAAGTAATGGCAACGGCAGCCGCGCCAATTGCCTCCTCATTCTGATCGGGCATCTTTGGGAGTTGTTGCGGCCAAGGCAACGCAGACGACAGCGCAGAGACACAGTACACCATCACGGCGAGCTTTAATTGTTGTTCCAACGGGAATACCGCATATCTTCAACCCCCACGTCAATTCCAGGCAGATTGTGTCGATGGAGGAAGTGTTCCAGAAGATTTATTACAATCCCAAACCTCCCGCTGGCTACGGAAGCGTCAATGCACTTGCTGCTGCTTCACATCATTCAAAAACAAAAGTCAAACAATAGTTAATGCGTCAACCGACCTACACCCTTCACAAATCTCGATTGCATCGTACTAAGCCCTTGCACCCGTATCGTGTACGCGGTCCGCAAATTCAATTTCAAGCGGATATTGTCGATTATCAAAAGTATGCACAGCATAATCGTGGCTACAAGTATATTCTCATGGTGATGGACATCTTTACACGCAAAGCCTGGGCATTCCCTTTCAAAACCAAGAGTGCCAAAGAAGTGTCGGGGGTTTTAGAAGCCATTTTCGCAACCATTCCCACCCCGAACGACTACAAACGGATCAAGGACGTGAATTTTATAACCAACTGGTGAAAGAAGTCTTGGACAAGCACGCTATTGAATTGTTTTCCATCTACAGTCCCTATAAATGTGCCCATGTCGAACGATTGAACCGTACTGTCAAGAATAAATTGGAACGTATCTTTACAGCCACCAATAACACGAATTGGGTGGATTATATCGCAGATGTCATGTATGCATACAATCACAGCACCCATTCATCCACAGGTTTCGTCCCGATGGATGTGAATGCCTCCAATACCGAGGAAGTGAAACGAATCAATGCGAAACGTCTCCGACGAAGCTATAGGAAGTTTGCAGTACCGGGGAAGTCTATCCCTGTGGGAGCACGTGTACGTATTTCACGTGATAAAGGAACGTTTGGACGGGGGTATGAAGCGAATTGGTCGACGGAAGAGTTCATTGTCTCCAACATTCTCAAGAACCCTCATGGTACCAAAATGTACAAGATCAAAGACTTGAGTGGAGAAGAGATCAAAGGATCCTTTTATGCTCAGGAATTACAAGTGATTCATCGGGAGGAAGAAATATATCAAGTGGACAAAGTGCTCAAGACCCGACGTCGGAATGGACGTACAGAATATTTTGTGCACTGGCAAGGTTATCCGGCCTCGATGAACTCATGGGTGACAGACTTAGAACCTCTAGGTAATGTACGCCGCTATTGATTTTGTAATCATGCAGGAACTGCATGAGGAACAACATGTGTACTTGTTGAGCAATACTCAACCCCATTTGTATGACAATGAAGCCAATCATTTCTTTACACGACTGGAAAATCCACTTTTTATTCCTACAGGAGAAACATGGGAAGTAGGCTTGAAAGAGTTTGGGTATGTGAATAAAGTGGATACGATTCCCGAAGATTGTTATGTTACCGTGGGGAAAATGGTTGATACGAAAGATTTGAAGACCTATTTGCCTTAGTAGTATATAGTGTGACATCCGGCGCGACGCTTCGCTTCGCTTTGCTTCGCTTCGCTTGCGCCGGATGTCACACTTTTGCGGGTTTTTTCAAAAAATCAAAATTTCAAAAATTTCAAAAATTTAGGTAGACTTCAAATTTCACGTGGCCGAAGGCCGAAGGGCGAAAATTTAAGCGTTTTTAAAAATACCCAATTTTCAAATTTTTCAAAATCACAAAATTTGAGAATTACAATTTTCACCCTTAAAATCATGACCGTTCCAGGACACCGAAAATCATAAAAGTTGAGAATTTCAAATTCATGAATTTTATCCATCTTTCAGGTTTTTAAAATATATCATGTGACTAAAAATATTTCTTTAAAAATGGAAGAAACAAAAGTGGATGAAACAAAAGTGGAAGGAACTTCAGAAATGGAAGAAACCGCAAGAATATATCCTTCGTTATCATATGAACGTAGTTCTACTTTAATGGACATTGAAAAGATAAACATCGAAAAGATGAACAAAGAAAAACACAAAGATAGAGTACGCTATATGAAAGATAAGGAATCTCAATTATTATTAAGATTAGAGCATTATAAAAAATTAAGAAAGAGATGGACCAAAGTTAAGTATGTAACACAAGGAATTGGAATCTTTATAACAGTAAGTTTAGGGGCTTTAACAATTGTTATATCTTCAGGTGTTTTAGTAATTCCAGTAGTTGCTACAGCTTTAACAGGTACGGGTGTTTTTGCAACTTCACTTGTTACAATGTTAGATAAATCTTTAATAACTAAGAAACGAAAATCATTAAAAACTAAGCATTTACATATTAAAGAAGTCTATGATAAACTACATTACTACTTTCAAAGAGTATGTGATGATAATGTTATTACGTTAGATGAGATTGAAAAATTTGATCAAATAGCTAATGAAGTAAATCAAACCTTTCAATTACAGTTCGAAAAAGTTGATGATAAGAATAGACAGGATGGCAAAATTTCTAGTGATGGTAAAATTTCTAATGAAGAAAATGACAAAATTTTTTTAGAAGAGCTAAAAACTTTAAGCGAAAATTTAAGCAAAACTTTATTAAACAAAACTTTATTAAACAAAACTTAAAACGAGAAAACTTTAAACGAAAAGATGTCAAACAGCAAAGCAATAAAATAATAATTTGTTCAGTAAAATGTTTTTGCTGTATTCCAATGTTACCACAAAATTCAAATATTATATTTTAAAAATGGATAAAATTAGAGCTGATAATTTTAAAAGAATAAAACAATTAGAAGAGTTAATAAAACAAAGAAATATTATGAAAGAAAATCATCTTCAACATAGAATGATAAAAGCTGGTATTCAATCTGATATGTTTGAAAAAATGCAGCAGACCGAGCAAGTAAAAACTGATTTTGAAAAAACTATGAAACCATTTAAAACTCTTGAAAAGGAACTTACAAATAATGATAAACAAATTGATATAACAGATCCAGAGCACAAAACTATATTAGATGACTATGGATTATTAGAATCAAACATTAATAAGAAATTACCAAAATCTATGCAATTTGAACATTCTATTTCATTTATAGATGGAAAAACAATACCTAGATTTTATCTCGGACAAAAAAAATATTTCCACAACTTTCCGAGGTTTAATTTTTTCACCAGATAAATCTCCTTTTAATTTAGATAGAAATTTTGTTGATCTTTTAAGAGAAGCATATTTAAAAAATTATGCTGTAGAAGATCTCATAAAATATAAAGCTATGTTAGACAGAGTTGGTGCAGTAAAATCTCTTAGACGTTATAAACAATTAGAAAATTTATTATCAACGGGAGTTAAAGTAGGAAAAGGTTTATCTGAAAAACAGAAAGCAGAAACAACCATATTTTTACCAGATGATCCACAAGAATTACTAAATAGATTAAATATTTTAATATCTGCAATAAAAGAAGGACATAATTCTAGTTTCAATGAAATTCATGCTATATTGAAAAGACTGTTAGAAAAGAAGATTCTAAATGAAGAGGATTATAAAAGCATAGCTGAAATATGTTGTTTCTAATTTTTATCTATGATTTTTATCTACGATTTTTATCTATAATATTTATTCAAAATTTTAACTAAAAAATGTGTTCAGCAGATTTAGACAAAATTAATAATCATTTAGAAAATTTGACAGAGATTTTGGGTTCATCAAAATTTAGTACGACGTTAAAAATTATAACAACTACTTCATCACACACTTGTAATTTAGAACCCATTCTACATTTGGAACAAAATAAAAATTATCAAATTGCATTGACTAGTTTCTCTACATTTAACACTATTCAAAATGCTATAAAAGATGTGAATGATCAATTTAGATATTCTACTGATAAAGGCAAAACATGGAAAATACAAACTTTTCTTCCTGGTTCTTACGAAGTTGAATCAATATCAAATGAAATTAAGAGACATTTAGGTATACCATTTAAAGATAAGAAACAATTAAATTTTGCAGTTGAACCGGCAGTTAATAAATTTTCTCTTACTTTAGACGAAAATCATCAAGTTGATTTTAATCATGATAGATCATTGTCAAAGCTATTAGGATTTAATAAACAAACCTATAGTCAAGGTTATCATTTAGGTGAGAAGATTCCAAAAATAACTGAAATAAATTCAATTGTTGTACATTGTGACATTATTGAAGGAGGATATATAAATGGTAAATTATCAAATTAAATATTCAGTTTTCCAGCTTTTACTGTACCCATTGGTTATAGATTAAATGTAATTCCACAAACATTAATATATTTTCCTATTACAAGAAAAACTATTAACAACATTGGCATTAGAATCACTGTTGAAAAAGGACAAGAAATAAATTTTGGAGGTGAAGAGATTATGATAGATCTTTTGGTTCGGGAGGTATAAACTCCCACGCGAAGCTAGAGAAGTTTAATTTTCTTCTTCTTTAGAAACAAAAAATAAAAATAAAAATAAAAAAAATAAAAATAAAATTTTTTTATTAAAAAATGAGTGAACTACCTCCATTTAATAAAAAAAACTTAAATTTAATCATCATCCAAATTTATCTAATAAAGTTTTGTCAGTTATTTGTGGAAGATCAGGATGTGGAAAAACATATCTATTATTTAAAATTTTAACGACTCCAAATTTTTTGGATTATAACAATCTTATAATTTATACAACAACGGCAGAACAACCCGTCTATCAATTTTTGAAATATGGATTTGAAAATAATCTTAAAAAAACAGCAATTGCTTCATTATTCAAAGAATATGAAAAATCTGAAGATGAAGAAGAAATAAGTTCGTGGTGTGAAGAAGCAGCAAAAAATAATCAGTTAGTTGAAACCAATAAAAATAAGCATATAAAGATACAATTAATAGATGATAGTGGTAATATGCAAGATCCTAGTAAACTAGATAAAACAATGAAACATTGTGTAATTTTTGATGATTGTGTTAATGATAGAAATCAGTCAGTTCAGAGAAATTATTTCACAAGAGGTAGACATAATAACTGTAGTGTTTTTTATTTAACACAAAGTATGTATTCATTAGACGGAAGTGTTATTAGAAAGAATGCAAATATATTTATACTATTTGAAATAAATGCAAGAAACTTAAGTGATTTGTTAAGAGATTTATGTGTAAGAAATAAAGATGAATTTAAACAATCGTGTAACAATGCTTGGTCAAAAGATTATGGATTTATCACAATTAATATTGATAAAAAAATTCATGATAGAGTTATAGAAAATATTTTCGCGGAGTGATCGAACGGAGTGACCGAATAATTTTTTCTTATGAATTTTTTGTTAATAAAAATAAAAAAAAATATGTTGAATGCTTACAAGATAGAGCATGTACCAGTTTTAAAAGATAATCGTCATCCTACAAATCCTGTAAATTCGAAGAAAGAAGTTAGATTTTATTATCATCATAAATACGTGGCGCTCGTTACAGATTATAAAACAAAACATGGTATTAAACCGTGTGTTAAAACAAAAGACTTTCCACTTTGTTTAAGAAGTTTCCGAGTATTTTTGGCGTATAATAATTTATGGTGGTTGGTTAAGAAAGAACATTTAACAACACATGAATTAGAAACATTACATCAATTACATATTCCTGTGTATATGTAAAAAACGGAACCGAGGTTCTATGTAAAAATTCATTTTTTCTTTTAAAAAATATGAATCGTGAAATGTCTCTCGGACAAACGTCTAGGATTGATGAATTAATCAAGAAACAAACTGCTGAGTTTGATGCGCAAATTAAACATAGTAAACGTAGTAAACGTATTAAAAAACAGAAACGTACTAGGCGTAGTATTAGACGTAATACTAAAAAACAGAAAAGTGGAACAAAAGAAATATTAGAAACTCCTATTAGTGATATCTTTTTTTGATGATAGAATTAAGGATGAACTTTGTGATGATTTATGTAATTTATTTAATCCAAATGAAATTAAATATGAAAATGTGTCTTTTATTAATGTAGTAAATGATATGCGGAAACTTTTAGCAAATGGTAAAATTATTAATTTACTTGGAAAAGTTGTTAAAGATCAGGAAAATATAATTCAAAATTTTTACGTAACCTTCTATAATAAAAAATCATTTGAAACATGATTTTCGAATCTGGATGAGAAACCCGATGCTAACGAATGGATTTTTACAGGTAACATTAAATATGAAGATTTTGGAATGAAGTTAGTACAAAGATCGCATAGGGGGGCAGGGATTAATATGAAATATAAAATTAAAGAATATTTCGGTGAATATTGTTATATTCCTTCTGAAGATTTTTGTTTTATTAAATGTTATAATGTTTTACGAGGTTTTAATGAAGAACAAGGAGAAATGATGACAGAAATGTTTAATAATTTTTTATATAAAGAGAAAGCCACATCTAGAACAGGAGTAAAGTCAAACTGCAAATTTTCTCAATTCAATAAATATTTTGGAGAATGTGTTCAATATTATATATAGTCCTGCCAATCGTCATTTAAATCCTAGAGGAATTGAAACGTTTCATAATTATGTTTATTACAATTATTTTCACGCAGGTTCAACAATTGGTCACTATTGTTTAATTGATAAATTTCATAAATTAAAAGCTATTAGAGAAATTGAAAATAATTTCAAACCCATATATAAAACAGTTACTGATGAAAATCTAACAACGCGTCCATATAAAATCATAACAAAGAAAAAAATTGACTATGGTTCAACATATATTTGGGATCTCGAAACTTTTCCCGATCCTAACTGTTCAACAGCTCATCCTATTCCTTACGCTGTAGGAGCTATTAATTTTAATAAATTTATATGTTGTTTACCGAAACAAAGATTGAAAGAATTAGAAACACGTTTGTTAAGTGATATGATTAAAATTAAACGATCAAAAGATGAAGATGAAATTAAAAAACTTAAAAAACAGATTAATGAGTATAATAATTTAACTGAATTAGAATTTAATAAACTTCAAAATTGTGTGAAAATATTTACGAGAACTGAGGATGATGAATGTCCGATCGGGGGAAACCCAGAGGACGTATGTCCGATCCATCAATTTTTTAAAACTCTTGGAAAATTTAATTATTCTAGAGTAACTTTAATAGCTCACAATTCATCAGGTTTTGATTCCTATTTTCCGATAAAAGCTAATTTTAAATTATCTAAACCGCCTCTTAAAACTTCAAGAGGAATATTGACTGCTTCATTACAAAATCCTTATACAACTGAATGTGTTAGTAGATACATTCAAAAATCTTTTAGATTTAAAAACAATATGAAAAAAGATTCACCGTCAGGTAAATTAGCACTTCAAACTATTATAATGAAATGTAGTTATCAACATGTAAAAACAAGTCTTTCTAAATGGTGTGAGAATTTTAAAATTCCTACCAATGTGTGTAAATTAAATTATGAAATTGGAGACATAACACATGAAAATTATAAAGAAAAAGAAAATGAATGGAGACCATATTTAGTTAACGATATTCTTTCTTTAGCTTTTTGTATCTACAAATATAATAATGTTATGCGAGATTTAGTTGGTGAAGATATAACTACTAATTTAACATCCTCTGCTTTAACATTTAACGGTTGGATGAAAAGCGTACAAAATGGCAATATAAATATTCATTCTCATATAGATTTATGGGCTAGAAATTATATTAGAAAATCTGTTAAAGGTGGAAGAGTTTCAGCAAATATAAGAAAATACATATCGCCATTTTGTAACATCTTGTTACCAATATTAAAACAGTATTTACCTGGTCGCTGCGCTGGGGGGACTTTGTCCCTTGGTCGCTGCGCAGGGGGGACTTTGTCCCCTGGAAGTAATTTAATAGATTTAATGAAACAGTATCGAGATTTAGGAGATAAAACTGAAATTTGTAAGAAAATTTCAAATCAACTACTTGAACAAAAAAATGAATTTCTAATGGCTTTTGATGCAACATCTTTATATCCATCAGCTATGTATGATGAAAATTCAGAATACCCTAAAGCTGAATCAGCTAGAAAATTTCGTCAAGAAGAAGAGCGGGAAATAGTATCTAAATTTAATACACAAACATTTAGACCTAAAACTGGAATATTCTCTGTTGTGTTTCAATATCCGAATGATATGTTTTTCCAACCAGTTCCTATAAAAGATAAAGTTAAAAATCAAAATAATAATTCTCATGTAAAAGTAATCAGGTTTAGAAATGGTATATGTTATGATGTATTAACTTCTATAGACATACAAGAAATTGTTAGATGTGGTGGAAAAATCTTACATATTACTGATGGTATAATTTATGAAAAAAATTTTCAAGTTTCACCATTTCGAAATTATATTGAAAAACATTTTAATTTGAGAAAAAGATATAAAACAGAAGGAAATACTGTAGGTGATGAGTTAATTAAATTATTGATGAATTCGCTACATGGCAAAACTGTGCAAAAAGATATAACCACTAAATATCATTTATGGAATGAGAATACATTGAGAAAAAATTTCACTCAAGAAGTAAAAGATTATGAAAAATTAAATGATGAACAATATTTAGCGAAAGTAGAAATGGAAGATGATGAATTTCTCAAAACTAATATTGTAAAAGATGGGAAGACGTCATTCATGCCATCACACTAAGGTTCTTTCATTCTTTCTGACTCTAGAAGAATCATGAATAACTTTATTTTAGAAATTAATGGTTTCAAAGAAAATTCATTATACAGATACTGATTCAATATATATTTCCAATGAGCTCTTTAATAAATTAGACGCTGCTGGATATGTTGGAGGAGAATTGTGTCAAGGGAAAAATGATTATGGAAATGGTGGAATTATTTTTGCAATGTTTATTGCACCTAAAGTAAAATACTGTATTACTGTAGATGAGCAAGGGAGACTTAGTGAAAAGAAAACATTCAAAGGATATTCACAAGATAAAGTAAAAGTAGAAGATTTTCTAAAATTATATTCGGGGAAAACAGTATCGACTACAGTTAATAAACCATGGAAAAGATCTTTAGAAACTGGAATTAGTATTCCTGATAAAAATAATAATACTGAAGAAAAAAAATTTTCTGGTCAAATAAATATTCTTAAACGTCAAGCACCTGATGAAAATGAAATTATGTTACCTTATAACGGAGAAGATATTCAAGCTGAAATATTTCAAACAATCGTCTGTGAGAGTAATTTAAGTGATGATGATGACACGTGGGAATAATAATTTTTTTATTACATCTAAAAATTTATAACATCTAAAAACTTATTACATCTAAAAATTTTATAACATCTAAAAACTTATTACATCTAAAAATTTTATTACATATGAAAATATATTTATCGAATATTTTGGTATTTTCTATTAAGTTTTAGCATATGATGTTCTATAAGATTAAGTTTTATCATATTAAGTTTTATCATATAACGTTTTATCAAATGATAATTTAAATTTTTTTTCACTAACTATTGATTCTTCATCATCATCATCAATTGATTCTTCATCATCATCATAAATTGATTCTTCAACATCATAAATTACACTTTTTGGTATAGGATGCCATTCCCTGATAGGATACCATTCTCTTATTGGAATATCTAACTCTAAATTACATTTTTTATCTGATAATAATATAATAGAGAAAAATATTGGTCTTTGATCTCTTTTGGAAAATTTAATAACACCACCATAATCTGAATCACTTTTAGTTTTTATTAAAGATGATAAAATTTTAAATTGATTAGATGTAAATCCTAATTTAAATTTTGTAGACCCGACACATAGTTGTCTAACAGTATCTTCAACTATACCATCATTATTATTTTCAATTGTAAGAAAATGAAATTTAGATAAATTTTTATAATTACTAATATTTTTATAATCTTTTTTACCATTTACACCATTTTCAGATGTTTCAGAATCATCATCTATATTATTATCATCATTATTATCATAAGATTCTTTAAGATCGGGCAAAGCCCTAGAACCTTCAGTTCGTTTATTATGATTATGATTATGGACACTGTTAATAGTATAAGGTGTTGTCCACATATAAATTTTCTCTTGTTGAGCTAAACCATTTATATAAGATTTTAACAAATTAATATTTAAGTTTGAATATAATCCTATATATGTATCATCATCATATCTTTGGGGCATTTCTAATGTTTCTTGTTTATAAATTGTGTCTCTATAATAAACTTGACATAATAATTCTTCATTATGTTTTTTACTCTCTATGTGAATGTTATATTGATTTTGTTCATCAACAAATAATCTAATTTTTTCTTTCGAAAAAGATTTTAATTTTTTAACTAATTCTTTAATAGTGATATAATTAATAATTTTAGTTTCTATCCAATCAGTATTACTAATTGGCAACACTGCTCTAATAAAACCGAAAACATTATTATGACCTATTATAACCATATTTTCTTTATTTAATTCAACATAAGCTACATCATTATATTTACTTACTATATCCATAAATTTAATAAATGGATCACCTGGAAATAAACAATAATTAGTTTCTATAGAAGGTAAACCTTAAGTCTGTTCTCTAAATATTTCGGCTTGTAATTGAAATAAAATATTAACATCTATACATGGATTATTATTATTATTATCAAAACATTTATTTTCAAATCCCGTTGATCTCGTCGAATAAGAAGAACAGGATGATGCGGACGAATATAATTTTTTTAAATTTAATTTTTCCATTTTTTTATTTTTATTAGAAAAAATTTTATTTATTTTTATTTTTATTAGAAAAAATTTTTTTTATTAGAAGAAATTTTATTTTTTTCTCATTATATAAAAAAATTACTTTTTTATTGTTTTAAAAATGATGTTACCAAATGTTGGTGGAGGTGCATATATCCCGAATAATCGTGAATTAGAAATAGAAATAGAAAATTATATTATGAAAACTGGAGACGTTTTATCTGGTCCATTGCATCTTTCTATTCTTCCGCAACAAAATACAGAGTTAACAAATAAACAATATGTTGATACACAAATCAATGACTTAAAAGAAAAATATATAAACGATGTTTTGGTTCCACTGATGAATGAATTAAAGTTGCTAAAATTTAATGACAAATCATTAAACGAAAAATTATTAAAACTTGATAAAAAGGATAGAGAGCTAGAAGCAGATATAGCAAAACTTTTTAAAAAGATTTCAGAACAATCAAAAATTTTAATATTACTTTCTATAAAGTTAAAATCTGCAGTCATTAAGAATAAACATCAGATACAACTATTGAAAGAACAATTAGAAGATGAAATAGAAAAACTTCCTGAAAGAATTAAAAAAAATTTAAAGCAGTTACAAACTACATTCCAAAAAAGTGTTGATGAATTAAGTTCTAAAATTACTCAACAAATGAAAAAGATGAATAGAATAATAAATGAAGTAAACTCACTTAATCAAAAAGTTGATAAAATGAAAACTCTTAAAATCAATTTAGAAAATGAATTAAAGAAAAATTTACAAGAAAACTCTAAAGAAAATAAAGAACAGTTAGATTCTGTTAAAAGACAATTAGATGTTCTTAAAATTAAGTTAAATGCACTTAAAACGGCATTGAAGATTAATCAGCAGAAAATGCAAGTTAATAGAAAAGAAATTAAAGTACATCACACGCTGCTTGACGCAATAGATAAAGTGCAACAGTCAATTAATAAAGTTATCTCGAAGTTGTTGTCCATTCACAAACGTAAATCTTAATCGGACCAAAGGTCCTCGAGGCTTTAGCCGATCGTAAATATTTTTTCCCAAAAGTCAAATTTAATCTTAAAAAATGCCTATAATTTATAAACACAATCTTAAACATTTTGCTTCAAATCAAAAAATTTCTCATGAACCATCTATGAAATCTGTTTACCATTATGACAGTGTAGAAACAGTCGGAACACAAAAGTTCCTAGGCACCGCAGGTGCCGTCCAAAAAGAAGGGGCTGGCATCTTTTCTGGTATTGGTAGTATCGTTAACTTAATTAAAATAATAAAGATTTGATTACATCTGCTGCAAAAGGAGCAGCTGCTATAGGTAGCACAGCTAGTGCAATATCAAATGCTGTTAAGTCTCAAAACGAATTAAAACAACTAGAAGCTATTCGTAAACTTAGGAATGATTCTGAAGAACTAAAAAATTTAAAAAAACTTTCAGAGGAAACAAAAAATAAAATTGCTAACATAGCTGTTGGGGAGACCTTGAGGAGCGGAACTCCGTCTGATAGTAAACATAAGAAGAAATCAGGCGTAGCCATAAAACGTTCAATTGAAGAAATAAGAGGTAATGGTATTAATAGCAACCTTCGGTCTAACCAGCAATGCTGTAGCATAATTCTAAAATTATGTTTTAGTAAAATTTTTTTATTAAAATTGTTTTAGCAAAATTGTTTTAGCAAAATTTTTTAGTAAAATTATTTTAGTAAAATTTTTTTAGTAAAATTTTTTCTGTCTGTGAGAAAAAACAAAGAGTCAAATTATTTTTTATAAAAATGTCTTCGCTTATCGAAAATAAATTTAGATTAGACGATCCTCCGTTCGTCAGTTATAATCAAAAAAAGAATGACTATATAAGAATTGCTATGAATCCCGGATCTTCCAGTAGAGTAAATACTGGAGGAGATTTAATTTTTTAAGTTGATAATCAACAGAGTTATTTATATTTACCTGATTCATTTTTACACTGTGAATATTCTTTATATAGTGATGCCAATTTTACAACACCATTACCAGATACCGATAATATTGCACTAGAGAATAATTTCTTTCCAAAATTATTTACACAAATGCGTTTAGATGTTGCAACTCAAAATATAGAAACAATAAGTGATTCTCCAGGTGTAATTGATACAATGCTTAGATTTGTAACAATTGGTGAAAATAATAAAAAACATGAAATCGAAGGTTGGTTTCCTGATACTAATGATGGTATAATTGTTGATGATTTAACTCACGCTGGAACAGATGCAGCAGGAATTGCGAAAGATATAGAAAATATTGCAAAACATTTAAATAAAACAAATAATGATGCATATAAAGAAAGACGTGAGTTTAACAAGAAAAGAAAGCAAACAGGAAATTGGTCATTGTCTCCATTATTCGGATATTTAGATTATGATAAAATATCAAATCAATTAAAATTTAATTTAATAATTCATCGTACAGCAAATAATGAATTAATCTTTTTTGGTAAGACTGGAAAAAAAGCATATTTAAAAATTGATAGACTTGAATTGTGGATTAAGCATATTACTCCTAGTTTAGAGATTGAAACAGCTATTGCAAAAAGATTAAATACTAACAAACCAATTCCAGTAAATTTTCTAAAGCGTACTGCTAGTTCAGTAACTTTTTCCGAACAAAGATTTAACTGGCATTTTACTAGAACTGCGAATACTCCAAGATATTTATTACTAACTTTTCAAAGAAATAATTCTCCAAGTTTTGATAAGAACAATAATCTTTTTCATATTAATACAATTCGAAGTTTACAAGTTTCATTAAATCAAACCCGATATCCAATTGATCCATTAAGATTCGATGATACCAATAATCAATTTATGGAAGGATATGATTCTTATCGAAATCTTTGTATAGAATTTGGAGTTGAACCACAATTAACTCCTGGAGATTGGAGACATTTATATCCTGTTTTCTGTTTCGATTTAAGTGCACAATCTGAAGATATTATCAGGACTGGTTGTGATGTAACAATAAATATTGAAAAGAAAGATTCCACAACTTCATTGATGGCTTATGGTTTATTGCTAGAAGATATAAAATATTCTATTGAAATTCTTAATAGAAAGATGGCAAGGATAGGTTAGTAACCTGAGGACCTTTGGTCCGATAAGTTAATTGAATTCTTAGATTAAAATTTTTTTAGTAATTAGTAATAAAATTTTTTTGGTAACTAGAATAGATTAAAATTTTTGATAACTTAAAATTTTTTTATTAAAAAATTCGCAAGCGAAAAGTAATAATAATAAAACTATTGAATTAAAATTACGTAATATTGTTGACAAAAATACCCCTAAAACTATTACGATTAACAAAAAAAAGTATTACATAAGCAAACCAATGATAGAGAATATTCAATTACAAGAAGAAAAGAATGGCGGGATTCTCCCATTAATATCACTAATAATAGGAGGCATAGCAGCAGCAGGAAGTGTTGCAGGTGGGACAGCTGGTATTGTCCAAGCAGTAAATAAAAATAAATCAGAGAAGGCAGCATTAGAAGAACAAAAACGTCATAATAGAGAGTCAGAGAAAGTTGATAGGGGTGACGGAATAGTAGATAATTTTATTAGTAAATTAAAATTAGTTGATGAAGGAAAACGAGTTCTCAAAAATATTCTCCACAATGTTGATGATTTAATTGAAATTAAAGAAACTAAAGATCGTTCTGGAATATATCTAAGTCCTAGTATGATTCGGTAATAACCTCAGGACCTTTTGTCTGATCGGCTAAAGCCTCAGAACCTTCGGTTCTATTAGGTAAAACATTTATTTTATCTTTTAAAATGAATTCTACAAATTCCGAAAATTTAATTAAATTGAAAATTTCTAATTTAGATTTATTGAATTATCTATTAAACAAAAATGAAAACTCAAATTGTCAGCATATTGGAGGTGACATACAAAAAACCTTAGAAAACTTTCCTGGCTTTATTTGGAGTAAATATTCGAAAGAAAAACATCTTCCTGGTCATTCATATACCGGTCCAGTAACTCGATTAGATATAAGACTAGATGAGAATAATAATCCGAAACCAGGTGAAGAACCAATAAATAGAGTAGATGCCGCAGCTTACAGGCATGATTTAGCTTATCGAAATCATGATCTAAGTTCTCGACATGCAGCTGATAAGAAGATGATTCAAGAATTAGATAATATTCAAAATCCTACATTTAGATAAAAAATTGAAAGAATGTTTGTTAAGAAAGCTTTACAAGCTAAAATATTATTCGGCCAGGGTTTAAATGAAACGACAGCAAAGCTGTCTGAGAGCAACGCTCGAACCTACGCCTCCGAAATTCATAGGGAATACAGAAAGCCTAAATATTTATTGAAAGTAAAAGTATTTAATAAAGATGATATTTGGAGTGCTGACCTTATTCATATGCCGAATGAAAGGGACTACAAATACGCATTGACCGTTATAGATTTATATACACGATACGCTTGGGTAAAGCCTTTAAAAAATAAAAGTGGTCTATCAGTTAAATATGCGTTTGAAGAAATCTTTAAAGAAAGTAAGAGAAAGCCAAAAAAATTGTTTGTTGATAAAGGGTCGGAATTTTATAACCGAAACGTTCAGCCACTATTTGAAACTGTTTATTCAACTGAAAATGCAGGGAAGGCCGTAGTGATAGAAAGATTCAATCGGACGTTAAAAAATGAATTATTCAAGAAATTTACTGAGCAAAGAAATCAGAAATGGTTGAAGATATTACCAGGAATTGTAGAAGAGTACAATAATAAAGTTCATTCTGGTATTGAAGAAACTCCAAAGAATGCTTCTGTCGACCCTGATTTGATAAGAAAAAAAATATTCGAGAATAATTATTCGAATGAGAGTAATCCGAACATGCAGAAACTTAAGCCGAAATTTGAAATTGGAGATAGAGTTAGAATATTTAAATATAAGAATAAATTTGAAAAAGGCTTTGTCGGCTATTGGACTAAAGGAATATTTGAAGTTTGCAAAATAAATCAAACTTATCCGATTACTTACGAAATCAAAGATTTAGATGATGAAAATATCAGAGGCCGATTTTATCAAAATGAATTACAACGAACTGATTTTTAATTATCATTATTTTCATTAGGCGTAGCCATAGAACCTACGGTTCGTTCAATTCTAACATAATATCTAGAAATGGTACTCCTTCCTGTAATTTAAATAAAACATAAAGACATAATTGACCGCAATATGTAGTTCCTGGTTTTTGAATTTGAAATGTATTATAAATTCCATTGCCAAGTAATTTTTTGACTTCGTTTGTAGGTGGAAGTCCGTATGAGTCAAAATAATAATTAGAACAGTTTATATTTCTTTGTCCTGCTGACCAATGTACACCTTTTTCATCTGACGTATGAAGATTTGTTATGAAATTTACAGTTTGAAATTTGTTCCGGAACTGAAGTGGTTGGCCTATTTTTTAGGAATTGTAATTCAGCTCTCATTAGAACATGAAAATTCTCTATTCCTAATTCATTTGCGATTTTCTTTAGGCCGAAATTTGTCGTGGTTTGCGTTCCATATAATTTGAAAAACTCTTTTATGTTGCTCATTTTATAATAAAAAAATTTCTTAAGGGACCCCTAGAAGACAGAAGGGAGGGGGTATTGATTTAAAACTGTTCTCTAATGATGACTTTCCTTACTACTTATTCGATTTTGAAATGATTATATTATAATTATTCTAATCTATATTGTTTTATATATTTCCATTTTCTTCATGAACTTCATTTGTAAAATATGTTTCATCGTTAAAATGATTGTTTAAAATTGCCATAACAACTAACCCGCATATCGGCGTTTATGCGTTCTGAGTTCACAAGAAGAATTTTATTGTCATTTGCTTTTATTGTCAATGCACTCTTATGTGCTTAATCTATTCATGTCTTCCCAATGGGAAGTACTTTACTACCCGTATGTGTTTGGCAAACGCTAAATGAAATTTGCAAATCGATTTCTAAAACTGAATTTGAAAACAGACTTTAAAAATAGATTTTGAAAACAGATTCTGAAAATAATTTGCGTAGGGGTAAATTGAAATGTCAAAACTTTACGCACGCGTAAGTTGAAATGCCAAAAGTTTAACGATGAGTAAATTGAAATGACAAGAGATAGCACGATAATTTTAGGGGAAAGCTGCTAGATGTTTCTCTCTCTTCAATTATCAGCCAGTGTACGGGTTCATTGAATAATTTTGAGTTTATGAGTTACAATGATCTTCTAGTTTACACAATTAGTACTTTAAATAATGTTGAGCATACAATAACGAAGAATGACTAAGTAATAATTGCGTCTTCTTAATTTATCATAATGCTCTAATCTTAATAATAATTGAGAACCATTTCACCTGTTTTTAATTGAGATAACGAAGGATATATTCTTGCGGTTTCATCCACTTTTGTTTCTTCCATTTTTAAAGAAATATTATTAGTCACATGTTATATTTTAAAAACCTGAAAGATGGATAAAATTCATGAATTTGAAATTCTCAACTTTTATGATTTTTGGTGTCCTGGAACGGTCATGATTTAATCGAGAAAATTGTAATTCTCAAATTTTGAGATTCTTTACTTTTATGATTTTCGGTGTCCTGGAACGGTCATAATTTTAAGGGTGAAAATTGTAATTCTCAAATTTTGAGATTTTGAAAAATTTGAAAATTGGGTATTTGAAAAACGCTTAAATTTTCGCCCTTCGGCCTTCGGCCACGTGAAATTTGAAGTCTACCTAAATTTTTGAAATTTTTGAAATTTTGATTTTTGAAAAAACCCGCAAAAGTGTGACATCCGGCGCAAGCGAAGCGAAGCGAAGCGTCGCGCCGGATGTCACACTATATACTACTGACAGCA
>CAJQUW010015133.1:87261-104579 GCA_907163375.1 Prostheceraeus crozeri
AGATGAAGAGACATCAGTAGTATATAGTGTGACATCCGACGCGACGCTTCGCTTCGCTTCGCTTGCGCCGGATGTCACACTTTTGCGGGTTTTTCAAAAAAATCAAAATTTCAAAAATTTCAAAAATTTAGGTAGACTTCAAATTTCACGTGGCCGAAGACCGAAGGGCGAAAATTTAAGCGTTTTTAAAAATACCCAATTTTCAAATTTTTCAAAATCTCAAAATTTGAGAATTACAATTTTCACCCTTAAAATCATGACCGTTGCAGGACACCGAAAAAATCATAAAAGTTAAGAATCTCAAATTCATGAATTTTATCCATCTTTTAGGTTTTTAAAATATAACATGTGACTAATAATATTTCTTTAAAAATGGAAGGAACAAAAATGGAAGAAACCGCAAGAATATATCCTTCGTTATCATATGAACGTAGTTCTACTTTAATGGACATTGAAAAGATTAACATTGAAAAAATAAATAAAGAAAAACACAAAGATAGAGTTAGGTATATGAAAGATAAGGAATCTCAATTATTATTAAGATTAGAGCATTATAAAAAATTAAGAAAGAGATGGAGTAAAGTTAAGAATGTAACACAAGGAATTGGCATATTCTTAACAATAAGTTTAGGTGCTTTAACAATTGTTATATCTTCAGGTGTTTTAGTAATTCCAGTAGTTGCTACAGCTTTAACAGGTACGGGTGTTTTTGCAACTTCACTTGTTACAATGTTAGATAAATCTTTAATAACTAAGAAACGAAAATCATTAAAAACTAAGCATTTACATATTAAAGAAGTCTATGATAAACTACATTACTACTTTCAAAGAGTATGTGATGATAATGTTATTACGTTAGATGAGATTGAAAAATTTGATCAAATAGCTAATGAAGTAAATCAAACCTTTCAATTACAGTCCGAAAAAGTTGATGATAAGAATAAACAGGATGGCAAAATTTCTAGTGATGGTAAAACTTTTACTGGTGGTAAAATTTCTAATGAAGAAAATGACAAAATTTTTTTAGAAGAGCTAAAAACTTTAAGCGAAAATTTAAGCAAAACTTTATTAAACAAAACTTTATTAAACAAAACTTAAAACCAGAAAACTTTAAACGAAAAGATGTCAAACAACAAAGCAATAAAAAAATAATTTGTTCAGTAAAATGTTTTTGCTGCATTCCAATGTTACCACAAAATTCAAATATTATATTTTAAAAATGGATAAAATTAGAGCTGATAATTTTAAAAGAATAAAACAATTATAAGAGTTAATAAAACAAAGAAATATTATGAAAGAAAATCATCTTCAACATAGAATGATAAAAGCTGGTATTCAATCTGATATGTTTGAAAAAATGCAGCAAACCGAGCAAGTAAAAACTGATTTTGAAAAAACTATGAAACCATTTAAAACTCTTGAAAAAGAAAGTACAAATAATGATAAACAAATTGATATAACAGATCCAGAACACAAAACTATGTTAGATGACTATGGATTACTAGAATCAAACATTAATAAGAAATTACCAAAATCTATGCAATTTGAACATTCTATCTCATTTATAGATGGAAAAACAATACCTAGATTTTATCTCGGACAAAAAGAAATATTTCCACAACCTTTTCGAGGTATAATTTTTTCACCAGATAAATCTCCTTTTAATTTAGATAGAAATTTTGTTGATCTTTTAAGAGGAGCAGATTTAAATAATTATGCTGTAGAAGATCTCATAAAATATAAAGCTATGTTAGACAGAGTTGGTGCAGTAAAATCTCTTAGACGTTATAAACAATTAGAAAATTTATTATCAACGGGAGTTAAAGTAGGGATAGGTTTATCTGAAAAACAGAAAACAGAAACAACTGTATTCTTACCAGATGATCCACAAGAATTACTAAATAGATTAAATATTTTAATATCTGCAATAAAAGAAGGACATAATTCTAGTTTCAATGAAATTCATGCTATATTAAAAAGACTGTTAGAAAAGAAGATTCTAAATGAAGAGGATTATAAAAGTGTAGCTGAAATATGTTGTTTCTAATTTTTTATAAAAAAATATTTCATAAAAAAATATTTATTTAATTTTTTAGTTTAAAAATGTGTTCAGCAGATTTAGACAAAATTAATAATCATTTAGAAAATTTGACAGAGATTTTGGGTTCATCAAAATTTAGTACGACGTTAAAAATTATAACAACTACTTCATCACACACTTGTAATTTAGAACCCATTCTACATTTGGAACAAAATAAAAATTATCAAATTGCATTGACTAGTTTCTCTACATTTAACACTATTCAAAACGTTATCAAAGATGTGAATGATCAATTTAGATATTCTACTGATAAAGGCAAAACATGGAAAATATTAACTTTTCTTCCTGGTTCTTACGAAGTTGAATCAATATCAAATGAAATTAAGAGACATTTAGGTATACCATTTAAAGATAAGAAACAATTACATTTTGCAGTTGAACCAGCAGTTAATAAATTTTCTCTTACTTTAGACGAAAATCATCAAGTTGATTTTAATCATGATAGATCATTGTCAAAGCTATTAGGATTTAATAAACAAACTTATAGTCAAGGTTATCATTTAGGTGAGAAGATTCCAAAAATGACTGAAATAAATTCAATTGTTGTACATTGTGACATTATTGAAGAAGGATATATAAATGGTAAATTGTCAAATTTAATATTCAGTTTTCCAGCTTTTACTGTACCCATTGGTTATAGATTAAATGTATTTCCCCAAACATTAATATATTTTCCTATTACAAGAAAAACTATTAATAACATTGGCATTAGAATCACTGATGAGAAAGGACAAGAAATAAATTTTGGAGGTGAAGAGATTATGATAGATCTTTTGGTTCGGGAGGTATAAACTCCCACGCGAAGCTAGAGAAGTTTAATTTTCTTCTTCTTCTTTAAAAATAAAAATAAAATAAAAATAAATTTTTTTATTAAAAAATGAGTGAAGTACCCCCATTAAATAAAAAGAAACTTAAATCTAATCATCATCCAAATTTATCTAATAAAGTTTTGTCAGTTATTTGCGGAAGATCAGGTTGTGGAAAAACGTATCTATTATTTAAAATTTTAACGACTCCAAATTTTTTGGATTATAACAATCTTATAATTTATACAACAATAGCAGAACAACCCGTCTATCAATTTTTAAAATATGGATTTGAAAATAATCTTAAAAAAACAGCAATTGCTTCATTATTCAAAGAATATGAAAAATCTGAAGATGAAGAAGAAATAAGTTCGTGGTGTGAAGAAGCAACAAAAAATAATCAGTTAGTAGAATCTAATAAAAATAATCATATAAAAATACAATTAATAGATGATAGTGGTAATATGCAAGATCCTAGTAAACTAGATAAAACAATGAAACATTGTGTAATTTTTGATGATTGTGTTAATGATAGAAATCAGTCAGTTCAGAGAAATTATTTCACAAGAGGTAGACATAAAAACTGTAGTGTTTTTTATTTAACACAAAGTATGTATTCATTAGACGGAAGTGTTATTAGAAAGAATGCAAATATATTTATACTATTTGAAATAAATGCAAGAAACTGAAGTGATTTGTTAAGAGATTTATGCGTAAGAAATAAAGATGAATTAAAACAATCGTGTAACAATGCTTGGTCAAAAGATTATGGCTTCATTACAATTAATATTGATAAAAAAATTCATGAAAGAGTTATAGAAAATATTTTCGAGGAGTGATCGAACGGAGTGATCGAACGGAGTGACCGAATAATTTTTTCTTATAAATTTTTTGTTAATAAAAATAAAAAAATATATGTTGGATGTTTACAAGATAGAGCATGTACCAGTTTTAAAAGATTATCGTCATCCTACAAATCCTGTAAATTCGAAGAAAGAAGTTAGATTTTATTATCATCATAAATACGTAGCGCTCGTTTCAGATTATAAAACAAAACATGGTATTAAACCGTGTGTTAAAACAAAAGACTTTCCACTTTGTTTAAGAAGTTTCCGAGTATTTTTGGCGTATAATAATTTATGGTGGTTGGTTAAGAAAGAACATTTAACAGCACATGAATTAGAAACATTACATCAATTACAATTCCTGTGCATATGTAAAAACAGAACCGAGGTTCTATGTAAAAATTCATTTTTTCTTTTAAAAAATATGAATCGTGAAATGTCTCTCGGACAAACGTCTAGGATTGATGAATTAATCAAGAAACAAACTGCTGAGTTTGATGCGCAAATTAAACATAGTAAACGTAGTAAACGTATTAAAAAACAGAAACGTACTAGGCGTAGTATTAGACGTAATACTAAAAAACAGAAACGTGGAACAAAAGAAATATTAGAAACTCCTATTAGTGATATCTTTTTTGATGATAGAATTAAGGATGAACTTGATGATGATTTATGTAATTTATTTAATCCAAATGAAATTAAATATGAAAATGTATCTTTTATTAATGTAGTAAATGATATGCGGAAACTTTTAGCAAATGGTAAAATTATTAATTTACTTGGAAAAGTTGTTAAAGTTCAGGAAAATATAATTCAGAATTTTTACGTAACCTTCTATAATAAAAAATCATTTGAAACATGGTTTTCGAATCTGGATGAGAAATCCGATGCTAACGAATGGATTTTTACAGGTAATATTAAATATGAAGATTTTGGAATGAAGTTAGTACAAAGATCGCATAGAGGGGCAGGGATTAATATGAAATATAGAATCAAAGAATATTTCGGTGAATATTGTTATATTCCTTCTGAAGATTTTTGTTTTATTAAATGTTATAATGTTTTACGAGGTTTTAATGAAGAACAAGGAGAAATGATGAAAGAAATGTTTAATAATTTTTTATATAAAGAGAAAGCGACATCTAGAACAGGAGTAATGTCAAACTGCAAATTTTCTCAATTCAATAAATATTTTGGAGAATGTGTTCAATATTATAGTCCTGCCAATCGTCATTTAAATCCTAGAGGAATTGAAACGTTTCATAATTATGTTTATTACAATTATTTTCACGCAGGTTCAACAATTGGTCACTATTGTTTAATTAATAAATCTCATAAATTAAAAGCTATTAGAGAAATTGAAAATAATTTCAAACCCATATATAAAACAGTTACTGATGAAAATCTAACAACGCGTCCATATAAAATCATAACAAAGAAGAAAATTGACTATGGTTCAACATATATTTGGGATCTCGAAACTTTTCCTGATCCTAACTGTTCAACAGCTCATCCTATTCCTTATGCTGTAGGAGCTATTAATTTTAATAAATTTATATGTTGTTTACCGAAACAAAGATTGAAAGAATTAGAAACACGTTTGTTAAGTGATATGATTAAAATTAAACGATCAAAAGATGAAGATGAAATTAAAAAACTTAAAAAACAGATTAATGAGTATAATAATTTAACTGAATTAGAATTTAATAAACTTCAAAATTGTGTGAAAATATTTACGAGAACTGAGGATGATGAATGTTCGATCGGGGGAAACCCAGAGGATGTATGTCCGATCCATCAATTTTTTAAAACTCTTGGAAAATTTAATTATTCTAGAGTAACTTTAATAGCTCACAATTCATCAGGTTTTGATTCCTATTTTCCGATAAAAGCTAATTTTAAATTATCTAAACCGCCTCTTAAAACTTCAAGAGGAATATTGACTGCTTCATTACAAAATCCTTATACAACTTAATGTGTTAGTAGATACATTCAAAAATCTTTTAGATTTAAAAACAATATGAAAAAAGATTCATCGTCAGGTAAATTAGCACTTCAAACTATTATAATGAAATGTAGTTATCAACATGTAAAAACAAGTCTTTCTAAATGGTGTGAGAATTTTAAAATTCCTACGAATGTGTGTAAATTAAATTATGAAATTGGAGACATAACACATGAAAATTATAAAGAAAAAGAAATTGAATGGAGACCATATTTAGTTAACGATATTCTTTCTTTAGCTTTTTGTATCTACAAATATAATAATGTTATGCAAGATTTAGTTGGTGAAGATATAACTACTAATTTAACATCCTCTGCTTTAACATTTAACGGTTGGATGAAAAGCGTACAAAATGACAATATAAATATTCATTCTCATATAGATTTATGGGCTAGAAATTATATTAGAAAATCTGTTAAAGGTGGAAGAGTTTCAGCAAATATAAGAAAATACATATCGCCATTTTGTAGCATCTTGTTACCAATATTAAAACAGTATTTACCTGGTCGCTGCGCTGGGGGGACTCTGTCCGTTGGTCGCTACGCTGGTGGGGCTTTGTCCCCTGGAAATAATTTAATAGATTTAATGAAACAGTATCGAGATTTAGGAGATAAAACTGAAATTTGTAAGAAAATTTCAAATCAACTACTTGAACAAAAAAATGAATTTCTAATGGCTTTTGATGCAACATCTTTATATCCATCAGCTATGTATGATGAAAATTCAGAATACCCTAAAGCTGAATCAGCTAGAAAATTTCGTCAAGAAGAAGAGCGGGAAATAGTATATAAATTTAATACTCAAACATTTAGACCTAAAACTGGAATATTATCTGTTGTGTTTCAATATCCGAATGATATGTTTTTCCAACCAGTTCCTATAAAAGATAAAGTTAAAAATCAAAATAATAATTCTCATGTAAAAGTAATCAGGTTTAGAAATGGTATATGTTATGATGTATTAACTTCTGTAGACATACAAGAAATTGTTAGATGTGGGAGAAAAATCTTACATATTACTGATGGTATAATTTATGAAAAAAATTATCAAGTTTCACCATTTCGAAATTATATTGAAAAACTTTTTAATTTGAGAAAAAGATATAAAACAGAAGGAAATACTGTAGGTGATACTGTTGAAATACTGTTGATGAATTCGCTATATGGCAAAACTGTGCAAAAAGATATAACCACTAAATATCATTTATGGAATGAGAATACATTGAGAAAAAATTTCACTCAAGAAGTAAAAGATTATGAAAAATTAAATGATGAACAATATTTAGCGAAAGTAGAAATGGAAGTTGATGAATTTCTCAAAACTAATATTGTAAAAGATGGGAAGACGTCATTCATGCCATCACACTTAGGTTCTTTCATTCTTTCTCACTCTAGAAGAATCATGAATAACTTTATTTTAGAAATTAATGGTTTCAAAGAAAAATACATTCATTATACAGATACTGATTCAATATATATTTCCAATGAGCTCTTTAATAAATTAGACGCTGCTGGATATGTTGGAGGAGAATTGTGTCAAGGGAAAAATGATTATGGAAATGGTGAAATTATTTTTGCAATGTTTATTGCACCTAAAGTAAAATACTGTATTACTGTAGATGAACAAGGGAGACTTAGTGAAAAGAAAACATTCAAAGGTTATTCACAAAACAAAGTAAAAGTAGAAGATTTTCTAAAATTATATTCGGGGAAAACATTATCGACTACAGTTAATAAACCATGGAAACGATCTTTAGAAACTGGAATTCGTATTCCTGATAAAAATAATAATACTGAAGAAAAAAAATTTTCTGGTCAAATAAATATTCTTAAACGTCAAGCACCTGATGAAAATGAAATTATGTTACCTTATAACGGAGAAGATATTCAAGCTGAAATATTTCAAACAATCATCTGTGACAGTAATTTAAGTGATGATGATGACACGTGGGAATAATAATTTTTTTATTACATCTAAAAATTTTATAACATCTAAAAATTTTATAACATCTAAAAAATTTATAACATCTAAAAAATTATTACATCTAAAAACTTATTACATCTAAAAAATTTATAACATCTAAAAAATTTATTACATCTAAAAAATTTATAACATCTAAAAAATTTATTACATCTAAAAACTTATTACATCTAAAAACTTATTACATCTAAAAATTTTATTACATATGAAAATATATTTATCGAATATTTTGGTATTTTCTATTAAGTTTTATCATATTAAGTTTCATCATATAATGTTTTATCAAAAGATAATTTAAATTTATTTTCACCAACTATTGATTCTTCATCATCATCATCAATTGATTCTTGATCATCATCATAAATTACACTTTTTGGTATAGGATGCCATTCCCTGATAGGATACCATTCTCTTACTGGAATATCTAACTCTAAATTACATCTTTTATCTGATAATAATATAATAGAGAAAAATATTGGTCTTTGATCTCTTTTGGAAAATTTAATAACACCACCATAATCTGAATCACTTTTAGTTTTTATTAAAGATGATAAAATTTTAAATTGATTAGATGTAAATCCTAATTTAAATTTTGTAGACCCGACACATAGTTGTCTAACAGTATCTTCAACTATACCATCATTATTATTTTCAATTGTAAGAAAATGAAATTTAGATAAATTTTTATAATGACTAATATTTTTATAATCTTTTTTACCATTTACACCATTTTCAGATGTTTCAGAATCATCATCTATATTATTATCATCTATATTATTATCATCTATATTATTATCATCTATATTATTATCATAAGATTCTTTAAGATCGGGCAAAGCCCTAGAACCTTCGGTTCGTTTATTATGATTATGATTATGGACATTTTTAATAGTATAAGGTGTAGTCCACATATAAATTTTCTCTTGTTGAGCTAAGCCTTGAATATAATCCTATATATGTATCATCATCATATCTTTGGGGCATTTCTAATGTTTCTTGTTTATAAATTGTATCTCTATAATATACTTGACATAATAATTCTTCGTTATGTTTTTTACTCTCGATATGAATGTTATATTGATTTTGTTCATCAACAAATAATCTAATTTTTCTTTCGAAAAAGATTTTAATTTTTTAACTAATTCTTTAATATTGATATAATTGATAATTTTATTTTCTATCCACTCAGTATTACTAATCGGTAAAACTGCTCTAATGAATCCGTAAACATTATTATGTCCTATTATAACCATATTTTCTTTATTTAATTCTACATAAGCTACATCATTATATTTACTAACAATCTCCATAAATTTAATAAATGGATCACCTGAGAAAATGCAATAATTAGTTTCTATAGAAGGTAAACCTTTAGTCTGTTCTCTAAATATTTCGGCTTGTAATTGAAACAAAAGATTAACATCTATACATGGATTATTATTATTATTATCAAAACATTTATTATCAAAACATTTATTATCAAATCCCGTTGATCTCGTCGAATAAGAAGAACAGGATGATGCGGACGAAAGTAATTTTTTTAAATTTGGATTTTCCATTTTTTTATTTTTATTAGAAAAAATTTTATTTTTTATTTTTATTAGAAAAAATTTTATTTTTATTAGAAAAAATTTTATTTTTTTATTGTTAAAAAATGATGTTACCAAATGTTGGTGGAGGTGCATATATCCCGAATAATCGTGAATTAGAAATAGAGATAGAAAATTATATCATGAAAACTGGAGACGTTTTATCTGGTCCATTGCATCTTTCTATTCTTCCGCAACAAAATACAGAGTTAACAAATAAACAATATGTTGATACACAAATCAATGATTTAAAGGAAAAATATATAAACGATGTTTTGGTTCCACTGATGAACGAATTAAAGTTGCTAAAACTTAATGACAAATCATTAAACGAAAAATTATCAAAACTTGATAAAAAGGATAGAGAGCTAGAAGCAGATATAGCAAAACTTTTTAAAAAGATTTCAGAACAATCAAAAATTTTAATATTACTTTCTTTAAATTTAAAATCTGCTGTAATTAAAAATAAACATCAGATAAAAATGTTAAAAGAACAATTAGAAGATGAAATAGAAAAACTTCCTGAAAGAATTAAAAACAATTTAAAGCAGTTGCAAACTACATTCCAAAAAAGTGTTGATGAATTGAGTTCTACAATTACTCAACAAATGAAAAAGATGAATAGAATAATAAATGAAGTAAACTCACTTAATGAAAAAGTTGATAAAATGAAAACTCTTAAAATCAATTTAGAAAATGAATTAAAGAAAAATTTACAAGAAAACTCTAAAGAAAATAAAGAACAGTTAGATGCTGTTAAAAGACAATTAGATGTTCTTAAAGTTAAATTGAATGCTCTCAAAACGGCGTTGAAGATTAATCAGCAGAAAATGCAAGTTAATAGAAAAGAAATTAAAGTACATCACACGCTGCTTGACGCAATAGATAAAGTGCAACAGGCAATTAATAAAGTTATCTCGAAGTTGTTGTCCATTCACAAACGTAAATCTTAATCGGAGCGAAGCTCCTCGAGGCTTTAGCCGATCGTAGATATTTTTCCCAAAAGTCAAATTTAATCTTAAAAAATGCCTATAATTTATAAACACAATCTTAAACAATTTGCTTCAAATCAAAGAATTGCTCATGAACCACGTATGAATCCTGTTTATCATTATGATAATAGAGAAACAGTTCACACGGAAGGAGCTGGGATCTTCTCTGGTATTGGAAGTATCGTTAACTTAATTAAAAATAATAAAGATTTGATTACATCTGCTGCAAAAGGAGCAGCTGCTATAGGTAGTACAGCCAGTGCAATATCAAATGCTGTCAAGTCTCAAAACGAATTAAAACAACTAGAAGCTATTCGTAAACTTAGGAATGATTCCGAAGAACTAAAAAATTTAAAAAAACTTTCAGAGGAAACAAAAAATAAAATTGCTGACATTGCTGTTGGGGAAACCTTGAGGAGTGGAGCTCCGTCTGATAGTAAACATAATGAAAATAAAAATAATAAAAAAACAATTGAAGAAATAAAAAACAATTGAAGAAATAAGAGGTAACGGCGTGAGCAGCAACCTTCGGTTTAACCAGCAAAGCTGTAGCGGAGCTGGTCTAGCAAAATTTTTTTAGTAAAATTTTTTTAGTAAAATTATTTTAGCAGAATTTTTTCTATGTGTGAGAAAAACAAAAAGTCAAATTATTTTTTATAAAAATGTCTTCGCTTATCGAAAATAAATTTAGATTAGACGATCCTCCGTTCGTCAGTTGCAATCAAAAAAAGAATGACTATATAAGAATTGCTATGAATCCCGGATCTTCCAGTAGAGTAAATACTGGAGGTGATTTAATTTTTGAAGTTGATAATCAGCAGAGTTATATATATCTACCTGATTCATTTTTACACTGTGAATATTCTTTGTATAGTGATGCCAATTTTACAACACCATTACCAGATACCGATAATATTGCACTAGAGAATAATTTCTTTCCAAGATTATTTACACAAATGCGTTTAGATGTTGCAACTCAAAATATAGAAACAATAAGTGATTCTCCAGGTGTAATTGATACAATGCTTAGATTTGTAATAATTGGTGAAAATAATAAAAAGTATGAAATCGAAGGTTGGTTTCCTGATACTAATGATGGTATAATTGTTGATGATAAAACTCACGCTGGAACAGATGCAGCAGGAATTGCGAAAGATGTAGAAAATATTGCAAAACATTTAAATAAAACAAATAATGATGCATATAAAGAAAGACGTGAATTTAACAAGAAAAGTAAACAGACAGTAAATTGGTCATTGTCTCCATTATTCGGATATTTAGATTATGATAAAATATCATATCAATTAAAATTTAAATTAATAATTCATCGTACAGCAAATAATGAATTAATCTTTTTTGGTAAGACTGGAAAAAAAGCATATTTAAAAATTGATAGACTTGAATGGTGGATTAAGCATATTACTCCTAGTTTAGAGATTGAAACAGCTATTGCAAAAAGATTAAATACTAACAAACCAATTCCAGTAAATTTTCTAAAGAGAACTGCTAGTTCAGTAACTTTTTCCGAACAAAAATTTAACTGGCATTTTACTAGAACTGCGAATACACCAAGATATTTATTACTAACTTTTCAAAGAAATAATTCTCCAAGTTTTGATAAGAACAATAATCTCTTCCATATTAATACAATTCGAAGTTTACAAGTTTCATTAAATCAAACCCGATATCCAATTGATCCATTAAGATTCGATGATACCAATAATCAATTTATGGAAGGATATGATTCTTATCGAAATCTTTGTATAGAATTTGGAGTTGAACCACAATTAACTCCTGGAGATTGGAGACATTTATATCCAGTTTTCTGGTTCGATTTAAGTGCACAATCTGAAGATATTATCAAGACTGGTTGTGATGTAACAATTAATATTGATAAGAAAGATTCCACAACTTCATTGATTGCTTATGGTTTATTGCTAGAAGATGTAAAATATTCTATTGAAATTCTTAATGGAAAGATGGCTAGGATAGGTTAGTAACCTGAGGACCTTTGGTCCGATAAGTTAATTAAATTCTTAGATTAAAATTTTTTTAGTAATTAGTAATAAAATTTTTTTGGTAACTAGAATAGATTAAAAATTTTTGATAACTTAAAATGTTACATAACTAGAATAGATTAAAATTTTTGATAACTTAAAATTTTTTTATTAAAAATGTCCCAAGCGAAAAATAGTAATAATAAAACTGTTGAATTAAAATTACGTAATATTGTTGACAAAAATATCCCGAAAACTATTACGATTAATAAAAAAAAGTATTACATAAGTAAACCAATGATAGAGAATATTCAATTACAAGAAGAAAAGAATGGCGGGATTCTCCCATTAATATCACTAATAATAGGAGGCATAGCAGCAGCAGGAAGTGTTGCAGGTGGGACAGCTGGTATTGTCCAAGCAGTAAATAAAAATAAATCAGAGAAGGCAGCATTAGAAGAACAAAAACGTCATAACAGAGAGTTAGAGAAAGTTGCTAGGGGAGAAGGAATAGTAGATAATTTTATTAGTAAATTAAAATTAGTTGGTGAAGGAAAACGAGTTCTCAAAAATATTCTCCACAATGTTGATGATTTAATTGAAATTAAAGAAACTAAAGATGGTTCTGGAATATATCTAAGTCCTAGTATGATTCGGTAATAACCTCAGGACCTTTGGTCCGATCGGCTAAAGCCTGTGAACAAAGTTCTATCGGCTAAAGCCTCAGGACCTTTGGTCCGATTAGGTAAAACATTTATTTTATCTTTTAAAATGAATTCTACAAATTCCGAAAATTTAATTAAATTAAAAATTTCTAATTTAGATTTATTGAATTCTCTTAAAAGTACATAAAAACTCAAATTGTCAGCATATTGGAGGTGACATACAAAAAACATTAGAAAACTTTCCTGGATTTATTTGGAGTAAATATTCGAAAGAAAAACATCTTCCTGGTCATTCATATACCGGTCCAGGAACTCGATTAGATATAAGACTAGATGAGAATAATAATCCGAAACCAGGTGAAGAACCAATAAATAGAGTAGATGCCGCAGCTTACAGGCATGATTTAGCTTATCGAAATCATGATCTAAGTTCTCGACATGCAGCTGATAAGAAGATCATTCAAGAATTAGATAGTATTCAAAATCCTACATTTAGAGAAAAAATTGAAAGAATGTTTGTTAAGAAAGCTTTACAAGCTAAAATATTATTCGGCCAGGGTTTAAATGAAACTAATAACCTTGAGAGCAACGCTCGAACCTATGCGTCTGAAATCCACAAGGAATATAGAAGACCTAAATATTTATTGAAAGTAAAAGTATTTAATAAAGATGATATTTGGAGTGCTGATCTTATTCATATGCCGAATGATTCTAATTATAAATACGCATTGACCGTTATAGATTTATATACACGATACGCTTGGGTAAAGCCTTTAAAAAATAAAAGTGGTCTATCAGTTAAATATGCGTTTGAAGAAATCTTTAAAGAAAGTAAGAGAAAGCCAAAAAAATTGTTTGTTGATAAAGGGTCGGAATTTTATAACCGAAACGTTCAGCCATTATTTGAAACAGACGAAAGTCATCGCCAAGGCTCAGTTTATTCAACTGAAAATGCAGGGAAGGCCGTAGTGATAGAAAGATTCAATCGGACGTTAAAAAATAAATTATTCAAGAAATTTACTGAGCAAAGAAATCAGAAATGGTTGAAGATATTACCAGGAGTTGTAGAAGAGTACAATAATAAAGTTCATTCTGGTATTGAAGAAACTCCAAAGAATGCTTCTGACGACCCTGATTTGATAAGAAAAAAAATATTCGAGAATAATTATTCGAATGAGAGTAATCCGAATTTGCAGAAACTTAAGCCGAAATTTAAAATTGGAGATAGAGTTAGAATATTTAAATATAAGAATAAATTTGAAAAAGGCTTCGTCGGATACTGGACTAAAGAAATATTTGAAGTTTCTAAAATAAATCAAAGTTATCCGATTACTTATGAAATTAAAGATTTAGATAATGAGGATATCAGAGGTCGTTTTTATCAAAATGAATTACAGAAAACAGAGCTTTAGCTTCGCTTGAGTTATAGATTGTTTAACTCTAACATAATATCTAGAAATGATACTCCTTTTTGTAATTTGTACAAAACGTATAAACATAATTGTCCACAATAGGTAGTGCCTGGTGTTTGAATTTGAAACGTATTGTATGTTCCCGTTCCAAGTAATTCTTTTACTTCATTTGTAGGGGGCAAACCGTATGAATCAAAATAATAGTTTTGCTGATGATTTTTAACGCCTGCTGACCAATGTACACCTTTTTCATCTGACGCATGAAGATTTGTTATGAAATTTACAGTTATTGATGGCCTATTTTTTAGGAATTGTAATTCATCCCTCATCAATATGTGAAAATTCTTTATTCCCAATTGATTAGCAATCTTATTTAACTCGAAATTCGTTGTTGTCTGTGTTCCATATAATTTCAAAAATTCATTTATGTTGCTCATTTTATAATAAAAAAATTTCTTAAGGGACCCCTAGAAGTCAGAGGGGGGGTATTGATTTAAAACTGGTCTCTAATGATGTCTTTCCTTACTACTTAGTCAGAAGGGGGTATTGATTTAAAAAATTTTTATAATGATGACTTTCCTTACTACTTGGGGGGGGTATTGATTTAAAACTGGTCTCTAATGATGTCTTTCTTTACTACTTATTCAATTTTGAAATGATTTAATTTAATCTAAATTAAAACGTTACATTGTTGCATTGTATTAGTAGAGTTAGTGTTTCGCACATCTTTTATCAATAGTAATTCATTACTCATCAATATGTGAAAATTCTTTATTCCCAATTGCTTAGCAATCTCATTTAAATCGAAATTTAATGTGGTTTTGTTTGCCGTATATTTTTAGAATGTCTCTAATGTTTCTCATATTTATAGAAGATACAATGTTTCTATTATATTCCCGTAAATGTGAAATTAAAAACAACACATGGATATTTCAATTTGGTTACATCCACTTTGCATACATTCAATTTGGATACATTGAAATACATGTAAATTTGTCCACGTGTGGTCAAGGTTTCATTGGATGAGAGAAAAATGACGTCATATAACAACATAATGAAAATGATTGAAAACAGGAAATAACATTGCATATAACAACATAATGAAAATGATTGAAAACAGGAAATAGCATTGCATATAAAACAGGAAATAACATTGGATATAAAACAGGAAATAACATTGCATATCAAACAGGAAATAGCATTGCATATAAGATACAAGTTTTCTAAACAATAGGATTTCTGTCCACGAGTGGACAAGGTTTCATTGGTTGAAACACTCTATTGTATTTACATGTGCAAGAGAAAATAACATTGCATATAAAACAGAGGGGTTTCAAGAATGATAAATTTTCTTCACAGCGCGTCTAATGTTAACGCGTTGATTTTTGATTAGTTTTTGAATGGCGCAGTATTTTAGCTGAATGGCGCACCATTATTCAAGAGAATATAATGGTCTAACATTGAAAATAAAGTGTCTTGCGGCCGTATCGCAATAACAATAGCGGAGTTTAACATCCAAATTCCATTGAATATGTCAGCGCGGTATTATCGCTAAATGTTTGGGAGAAGAATGGAATCATTTGGAATGTCACATAATTGCTTTACACAATGAAGTCAATCTTCCGTTAACATTAGGTCGTGACTTTTAAAGTACAAGAGAAACAGACACCCAACAAAGCGTAGGAAATTTGTCTGCTAATTTACCTAATTTCATAACAAATGAAACTTCGGTGCGTGAATAATTGATATGATTTTGCTTCAAGAGACTATAAAAATAAGACTTGTCATTATCACAAACAGAGAGCAGATAGTGCTTACCGATAAAAATTTTACACATAACACTGAGTGAATTGTTTCTTTTTTCATGCAACAAGAATTTGTGTAAGTTTACAATTGTATTATTCTCTCCACCATTTGGCTCTATGAAATCACTCAAAGTATCTGTAAATTCATACCTCTCAAAATATATTGCTCTTGAATTCCTCCCGTAATTTTTTCATCCTCCCTGGCAACGATTGTTTTCTTCTATCTTCAAATTGATCTTGTCTCATTTTGAGAAATATATGACGAGAGCGTTTTGACACAACCTTCACTGACAAGAAACACTGTTAAATTAAATAAGTCTTCAGCACAATTGTTTGAAATAGCCATATCGATTATTGTTGTTGTGTATTATTTCACGGCATTGCAGCCGGAGTAGGATTTGCTGGTTATATATTTCACGTCTTACAAATGTCTAAGTGGGTGTAGCAGCTGTTTGTTCTTTCATACATTGTTTCCTTTCAAATGTTTGAGTTAAAGGACACAGCTCCTTACACTGAAATGCATTTTATTCATAAATGCGAGAAGCAGATGTTCTCTACAATTGAATGACAATTGTAAAAGTACCTAAACTTATTGTTAAGAATATGTCAATTCCTTCAAATATATTTAGTCACATGATATATTTTAAAAACCTGAAAAATGGATTTAAAAGACGTTTTTAAAAATACTAATTTTCGGTGTCCTAGAACGGTCATGATTTTGGCGGGGGTGAAAATTGTAATTCTCAAATTTTGAGATTCTTAACTTTTCTGATTTTTTCGGAGTCCTGGAACGGTCATGATTAAAGCGAGGGTGAAAATTGTAATTCTCAAATTTGAGATTCTTAACTTTTATGATTTTTTCAGTGTCCTGCAACGGTCATGATTTTAAGGGTGAAAATTGTAATTCTCAAATTTTGAGATTTTGAAAAATTTGAAAATTGGGTATTTTTAAAAACGCCCAAATTTGTGAATTTAGGTCTTCGGCCACGTGAAATTTGAAGTCTACCTAAATTTTTGAAATTTTTGAAATTTTGATTTTTTGAAAAACCCGCAAAAGTGTGACATCCGGCGCAAGCGAAGCAAAGCAAAGCGAAGCGCCGGATGTCACACTATATACTACT
>CAJQUW010015134.1:0-11239 GCA_907163375.1 Prostheceraeus crozeri
AACAAGAAGAGTAACTCCTCTAAAACTCGGCAGAAGACGCGCCGATTTGTTGTAGGCCTAGGCATAGGGTGTACATCATTCTGTAAATCCTCATGTCGGCCTCGTTTTCCCGCACAAACTCGTGCTGGCTGCCGGACATGAGGTGTTTCATACATTCTGTGAAAGTTTCATTGTCGCCCCTCGTTCCCTCACAAACTCGTGCTGGCTGCCGGACTATGAGGTGTACACATCTGTGAAAGTCTCATTGTCGGCCTCGTTCCCTGCAGAAACTCGTGCTGGCTGCCGGACTATGAGTTGTACATCATTCTGTGAAAGTCTCATTGTCGGCCTCGTTCTCTGCACAAACTCGTGCTGGCTGCCGGACTATGAGGTGTAGGCTACATCATCTGTGGAAAGTGACATTGTCGGCCTCGGTCTCTGCACAAACACGTGCGTGCTGCATGCCGGAATAGGAGGTGTACATCATTCTGTGAAAGTCTCATTGTCGGCCTCGTTCCCTGCAGAAACTCGTTCTGGCTGCCGGACTATGAGGTATAACATCATTCTGGGTGAAAGTCTCACATTGTCGGCCTCGTTCCTGCACACTCGTGCTGGCTGCCAAGACTAGGAGGTGCCCATCATTCTGTGAAAGTCTCATTGTCGGCCTCGTTCCCTGCAGAAACTCGTGCTGGCTGCCGGACTATGAGGTGCAACATCAATTCTGTGAAAGTCTGCATTGTCGCCTCGTCCCTGCAGAAACACGTGCATGCTGCCGGACTATGAGGTGTACATCATTCTGTGAAAGTCTCATTTCGCCTCGTTCCCTGCAGAAAACTCTGCTGGCTGCGGACAATGAGGGTACATCATTCTGTGAAAGTCTCATATTCGGGCTCGTTCCCTGCACAAACTCGTGCTGGCTTGCCGGCAATGAGTGTACATCAATTCTGGAGAAAGCTCATTCTCGCCTCGTTCCCTGCAGAAACTCTGCTTGGCGCCGACTATTAGGTGTACATCATTCTGTGAAAGTCTCCATTATCGCCTCGTTTCCCTATAACAGAAACTCGTGCTTGGCTGCCGACCATGAGGTGTCACATCAATTCTGTGAAAGTCTCATATTCGGCCTCGTTTCCTGGCACAAACTCGTGCTGACATGCCGGACAATGAGGAGTACATCATTCTGTGAAAGCTCATTCTCGCCCTCGTCCCTGCAGAAACCGTGCTGGCTGCCCGACTATGAGGAGTCACAACATTACGGTGAAAGTCTTATTGTCCGCCCTCGTTCCCTGCACAAACTCGTGCTGGCTGCCGACTATGAGGTGCACATCATTTCTGTGGAAAGTCTCATTGTCGGCCTCGTTCCCTGCGCAAACTCGTGTTGGGCTCCGGACTATGAGGTGTACATCATTCTGTAAAGCTCATTGTCGGCCTCGTTCCCAGCACAAAACTCGTGCAGGCTGCCGACTATGAGTGTACATCTTCTGTGAAAGTCTTATTGTCGGGGCATCGTTCCCTGCACAAACTCGTGCTGCTGCGGACATGAGGTGCACATCAATCTGTGAAAGTCCCTTGACGCCTCGTTCCCTCGCAAACTCGTGTTGCTGCCGACTATGAGGTGTACATCATACTGTGGAAAGTCTCATTGTCCGGCCTCGTTCCCTGTCAGCCAACTCGTGCTGGCTGCCAGACTATGAGGTGTACATAATTCAGTACAGTCCTCATATTCGGCCTCGTTCCCGCACAAACTCGTGCTGGCTGCCGGACTATGAGGTGTACAGCATTCTCTGAAAGTCTCATTGTCGGCCTCGTTCCATGCAAAACTCGTGTTTGGCTTGCCGGACTTTGAGGTGTACATCTTCCTGTGAACGTTTCATTGGGTCGGGCCTCCGTTTCCCTGCACAAACTCGACTGGCTTGCCGGACAATGAGGTGTACATCATTCTGATGAAAGTCTCATTCTCGCCTCGTTCCATGCAGAAACTCGTGTTGGCTGCCGGACTAAGAGGTTGCACATCATTCTGTGAAAGTCCATTGTCGGCCTCCGTTTCCCTGCACCAACTCGTGCCTGGGCTGCCAGACTTGAGGTGTAACATCATTCTGTAAAAGTCTCATGACGCCTCGTTCCCTCAACAAACTCGTGCTGGCTGCCGACAATGAGGGCACATCCTTCTGTGAAAGTCTCATTGTACGCCTTCGTTCCTGCACAAACTCTGCTGGCTGCCAGACAATGAGTGTGTACATCATTCTGATAAAATCTCATGACGGCCTCGTTCCCTGCACAAACTCGTGCTGCTGCCGACTATGAGGTGCACATCATTCTGTTAAAGTCTCATTTCGGCCTCGTTCCCTGCACAAACTCGTGCTGCTGCCGGACTATGAGTTGTACATCATTCAGTAAAGTCTCATTGCGGCCTCTGTTCCTGCCAGAAACTCGTGCTGGCAGCCGAACTATGAGGTTAACATCAATTCTGTGAAAAGGTCATTGTCGGCCTCGTTCCCTGCAGAAACTCGTGCAGCTGCCGGACTATGAGGTGTACAATCATTCTTGAATGAAAGTGTCATTGTCGGCCTCGTTCCCTGCAGAAACTCGTGCTGTCTGCCGGACTATGAGGTGTACATCATTCTGTGAAAGTCTCATTGTCGGCCTCGTTCCCTGCACAAACTCGTGCTGACTGCCGGACGTAGGCCGAAGGATTTCGAATAGTGTATTTTTAATTAGTCGACCGAACGAAAATAATTTAATAATTATTTTAATTAGGGAATTTATTATAACTTGCAGACGTGCCAACATTCCCTATCTTTCGAAAACTATATAATTTCAGAAGTTGAGAAAGAATGAAAACCAATCACTTCAAGGTACAGCAGTTGCAATATTGTTGGCAAAACTATCGTGTACTGTAGATCGCAAAATATTTTCAAAATGAGTGGAAGCTTCAAAATTGTTGTCTGCAAAGTAGAGTGCAGACGTCCGAGCAAATATTTGGTTTTCCCACCATCCTATTGTGAACCGCATTTTGACATACATTGGTGCAAATGTCATCAACCTTGTGTTCTTTGGGTTTTGATACAAAGCTCTTCAATAATATTTTCCATATGATATGGACCGATTAATTGCAATTTGAATATTCTAGAGGGCCATGAGGGAATTTTCCATTTTAAAACAATGATGAATTTATGCGATGAAATTTCAGTCTCAGTTGCAACAACAACAAGCAACAGTTTCTGGAAACAAACAAAACATATTGTATTAAGTCTAGCAAGAACGGCTTGGACCGTGACAGTGATCGCATGGCTGACCGCACTTAATATAAAATCAAATGAAATTCCATATCAGGAATTATCTCATGATGGCAGGCTTTCCGCTTCAATCAATTCCTCTTTTTAAAATATCAAGCTTTTTATATCTTCAAGATGGCAAACTTTAACTAAATTCAAGACAAGAGCTAGAAAAAGGAGAAGAGAAAAACAAGAATTTGAAGCAGAAGAAAGAGAAAAATAAAAAGAAGAAGAAAAAGAAGAGAGAGAGAGAGAGAGAGAGAGAGAGAAAGAGAAAATGAATGAAAAGTTCATTGCTAAATTACGGGGTTATTCAAATCATATGCAACCTGCCACTGGCAGAGCAAAATCACATAATCAAAGACAATGATTTCAATTAACTTTGAAAGATGTGAATGGGTCCATATAACTCCTTCAGATTCAAGAAATGAAACCATGAATTTGGGAGAATCCACTAAAATCATGTCTGATGGAAAATTGAATTAAATAACTTGAAAATTTCAGCTAAGAAAACAAGCATAATATCGCGACTTTTTCATGAAGACTTCCATTATAATGCCGTTCATTAGATTTCCTTGATAATCAGCTTGATTTCCGCTTAGTTAGGATGCTTATTAGCAAATATTCATTCCTTTTGATATCCAACTTGTTTCATACTACATATATAGGAGAGTCATCTCGGTAGTATATAAATTGGCAAATTTTGACTTTTTTCAAAAGTGCTCAAATAATTTTTTGAACCACGGGAACGCAATCTCCGCAAAAAACTGAATCTTTTGATATAAACTTTTCACTGTATACAGATACTTTTTTGAGTCGACACTCTACACTGTAAATTCTAGGGCACGAAATTTCGCTTGAATTAGGCACGAAATTTAGGCATCAATTCTAACCAACACAAGGCACGAGTGGGCACAAAGTTCATAGTTCCGAGTTCGTGCCCAATGATTTTTCCTTCGATTTCATTGGATAAACAAACATTTGGTTTGGTGTCTATTAGTGCCTAGTGGCGCCTACTGATGCCTCGAGGTACTAGAAAGGCACAAACTAGGCACTAAGTGGCACGAAATTTCGGCTTCGTGCCTAAGTTAGTGCCCTACAGTTTACAGTCTATGAATGGGGCTGTCGCTGGTTTTATCTTTTCGCACCGGGTTTGATAGCTGGAAACTTTTAAGAATAAGCACTATATGGGCGACAAATGTGTTGTTTCGCGTTATAGCTAGTTTTGCGCATAGTTAAGCAAGTTCTGAAAATCGACATAGTGCCACTGTTTCGAATTATGTACAAGCTAGACTAAATTAAAATACCAGAAAATGGATGGAACGCGCACTACTGTAGATGACATCTGGGTGACCTACCTGCCTTTATGAACGATGAATTTGTTTGAAGCCATTATCATAGAATGATTTGTGGGTGCAATATCGTTTTAGGGAATACAGTTTCGGTATTAAAACTTTACTATGAGATTGCCAAGCTATGAGGTCGAGGCAATTGAGTTTTCGTGGCCTAAAATGATTTATCACGAACATCAATTTATCTCTCATGTTCGTCATTGACCTAATCTAGCCTCGTTTATTCTCAATATGTGGAAATCAATCGGTTATTTCATGAAATATCGCCGAAATTTTCATGACATTTGATTATTTCCTTATTCAGAACATCAAAAAAAGCGTCCGGATTCAGCAAGCACCATCACAGAAGTGAACATTTTACTTTAATTTTTGAATGTTTGTTCTTCCCACTGACGAAGATATTGGTAACAATGAATTAATCACAATTAAAACAATGCAGCAAAATATCAAATCGAATAAAAAATGCGACGAAATATTTACTCACTGATTGTTAATTGTGAAGACGTAAGCCTACCAATTGCAAAGTGTGACACGGTCTCATGTGACTGGTCGTAGAGGTCACAGTCTAACTTGCTGGGACCGGTGGTTCGAATTCTACTAAACACACATCTTTTACATGTTTTCAACGTTCACAGTTTAAGCACAGAAGCATTGAGTCCGAATTCCATGTCTAATGACATGCAACAAGAGATGTTCAGGCAGACAAGTTCTGACGATGCTTCATGAAACTTTTTGAAGCTTTAACGGGCTTGGACAGTGCTGACATAGTCAAACTTTTCTGGTTTCTGGAGCGTTGTGGTACTTTTAGACTGGATGCCCTTCCTGTCGACTTCCAATGACACTCTCGGGGCTCGACCCCTAGACCAAAAGATCGCTAGGCCAAGCACTTCACCACTGTGCCACGGAGACCGGATGCCCTTCCTGCCGACTTCCAATGACACTCTCAGGGCTCGACCTCTAGACCAAAAGATCGCTAGGCCAAGCACTCAGCCACTGTGCCACGGAGACCGGATGCCCTTCCTGCCGACTTCCAATGACACTATTAGGGCTCGACCTCTAGACCAAAAGATCGCTAGGCCAAGCACTCAGCCACTGTGCCACGGAGACTGGATACCCTTCCTGCCGACTTCCAATGACACTATTAGGGCTCGACCTCTAGACCAAAAGATCGCTAGGCCAAGCACTTCACCACTGTGCCACGGAAACAGTTAGTTTGAGTTCTACCAGCTGCAGATCTTTTACATAGTACTTTGATCTATCATTCATTCATTAAGCCTGTAGAATTTTCAGTTTCTTAATCATATCTAAGTTGTGACATCGGACATCCACGGCAATATTTTAGAAAGTTATTGAAAAAGTGAAATTCAAAATTGAAATCCCGAAAAGAAGCCAAACGCATAAACTGGATCTTATAAAATGGAGATGATGATGCCCGAATTATAATGCAAGTGATTTTTAGGAAGATCAGGTCACCATTTCCCTTGAAAATTTTGAATTTATATTTCTAATCAAAATAAAGATCACCGAGTTAAACTAACTGAATACCACCGATAAATTTATATGCTGAAGAAGTCGGATTTTCAAAGTTAAAAATATCTCAGGTGAAATAGGGCTCTGAGTAACATTATCCTGCTATTCAATCAATAAAACCAATCTATCTGAGAAGATGGAAGACTAGAAATATCTCATTAAGTATCAAAACCAAGCAATCCGAACTCTAGTATAAAGGACACGATATCTCGCGCATTCTCTGCATAACTAAATGTTATTTGATCACTCTGATAACACCACCTGTTAAGTGTGTTTCCTGAGAGGCAGTACATTCATTAATTTGCGGTATCGAACCATTATTCTCAATGCGGCAATGATGAATACTTTGGATATTAAATTTGCAGCAGCGTATACACAATATAATGCAACTCCACAAAGTGTCAATGAGCAGTGTTGTCATGTGCTTCATTTTATATGGTTACAGCTAGCTTTTGGGCTTTATGCCGCTTCTTATTGACTAGCTATGGCATGATATGAACCGAGACATGGGCGAGGTATCTGTGATAGGTATACCATAGCATTCTTCAAATTCATCAAATTCTTTTTCAAATTAATTGAAAAGTTCCAGCGACATTTCATTTATTTGAGAAATGATTGTCGGTAAAGAAACTTTCAATGTGTTTATTCCAGAAAAACGCCAGCTTTCTTAGCCGCTTGAAGAAGAAATTATCCAATAATTAGACTTTCTATCGGTGAATTCTTCAGATGTTCTTACAAACAACACACCGACCACTTTCAATTACCACTCTGAAACAATTTTTGATTCGCATTCCAATATTGAAAAATTTGAAACTACTGTAGTTGTCAGTGACTGCTACAAATTAATCATGGAATAGTAGGCTATTTCACATGAAACAATGCCGCCATCTCACTTGCAATTCTCTTCATGAAAATCCTGTAATTAGGTGTCAACAACTTCCACAACCAACTTGGCAAATAGTTTGACTATGATACAATGTTTTAGATCGAATCTGATCTACAACAAACCATAGATTTTTCCATGTGCCATCATTGTACATAGGCAGGGACATCTAGGATTAATATAAGATATCTAAGGGACGTTCAACTCCCAGAGCATGTACTGGACTGGAGGCCAATGACTTTGATAGACTTGATTAATGACGGTAGTGTGTATCTGGATAAAACCATGGAACAAATGGCAAACAATTCACTTCCTTACTGTGAAGCACATCAGAATCCAGCTGAATTGATTGCTGAACATATTAATTAATACGCCCGGCCCAGTCTTGCAGTGAAATTGTCGGAAAAATCTGTGCAGTGTGTACAGTACACATACAAGATGATATACAACATATCATCGATGGTCAATTTCAAATAAATTGTGACTTTCTACTTTCATCGATTTTATCATTGTCTTATCTAAAACCGCTTCCTGTATAATAATTTGGACCATTGGTGGACTTAATTCGAGAATTCAAGAGCAATGAGGCGATGTAACATGTGTGGTTTATTTCCTGCCTTTAATTACTCAACTTTCATTAAACGAAAATTGATGGCTATCACAGTGATGCGAGAATGTTTTCATATTCACCGACGAAATTTATACGGATTTCGCAATCTACTTCAATCAATGCTGTCCTGAATTGCCCAATACGGTAGGACCTTAAAATCGTGGAAAGTCACCAATCACCGCTTGGTTTGCTTTTTATTCAATATGATCTTCGCAATGAATCACTGACATCATAATCACATTTTATTTGTTCCTTGGAGTTTGATTATAAATTGAAGGCCTCCTCACAGATGTCTGATAAGAGATAAAAATGTTGACATTGGTAACTACTCATTACGAGGAGGCGCACTTGGAAAGACAAGACTGGTTGCTCTTTTCCACCTAAATTTTGATAAAGGGTTCTTCCGAAGATTCAAACGACTCTACCTTAACTTTTAGCATCTTCATTTGTTATAACTATCAAATTATTATCAATTTTTAACGTTTCAATTTGTTTTTCGTTCGTTTCAAGTCGTATCAAACGTTCGTTTCTGATTGCATCATCGGTAGATTTTCTTTAGATTTTAATCATGTCTTTTACTTGTAGACTATAACAATGAATAGGGCATGGGACATATTGCTGCAATGATTGTAGTAGCAAGTAAAATCATTACTGATCAGTTATCACTTAATCCATGAGTGCTTTTAGCAAAGGAAACAGATTATAAAAATTTTCCAGAAAGAGTCCACATTTCTCCAAAAAAGCTCTACTGAATCGATTTTCGCAAAGCATGTAAAAAATGTACAGATCCATACCAATTTACCAAAGACACTGGCCTCCAGTCCAGTACATAGTATGGGAGTTGAACGTCCCTTAAATATCTTACATTAATCATAGATGTCCCTAACAAGATATCTTGTAATGTCGATTTGCAGAACATAAATTACTTCATCTTGAAATCAGAGGCCAAGAAATCTTCGATTATTCATTTTACTTTAAAAGGCTTCTCCGTTCATTACATTTGAACAATTTTCAAAATCTTTGCATGCTTTCGAATATGAACTTCCAAAAGATCCTCACACTTTATCATAGGTCATTCAGTGATTAATTGAAAAGTTCCAGCGACATTCTATTTATCTGAGAATGATTGTTGGTAAAGAAGATTTCAGTGTGTTTATTCCAGAAAAGCGCTAGGTTTCGTAACTGCTTGACAGAGACGTTATCCAATAATTAGAACTTTTATCTGTGAATTCTTTAGATTCTCTTACAACCAGTACACCGATCACTTTCAATTATGACTCTGTGAACCAAATTTTAATTCGCATTCAAATATTGAAAAATTGCATAATAGTTGTAAATGACTGCTACAAATAGACACAGCATGTTAATCCATGGAATAGTAGACTATTTCACATGAAACAATGCCGCCATCTCACTTGCAATTCTCTTCATGAAAATCCTGTAATTAGGTGTCAACAACTTCCACAACCAACTTGGCAAATAGTTTGACTATGATACAATGTTTTAGATCGAATCTGATCTACAACAAACCATAGATTTTCCATGTGCCATCATTGTACATAGGCAAGATATGAAACTTCCATTCTAGTGTACTATTATCCCCTTCTATGGCCATGATATGGCACAGGCACATCTATGATTACTGTAAGATAACTAAGGGACGTTGAACTTCCAGAGCATGTAGTGGGAGTTGAACGTCCCGTAGATATCTTATATTAATCATAGAAGTTCCTGATATGACAGATCTATAAATATAGCAGGGCAATATAAATTTTCATAGAAATCTTCATATAATATTACATTGATTAACTACACCGTGGACATGCGTTATCATGACAGCGGAACCTAAGCGATGGTGGCTTCCAGGTGCCGGCAGCTCGTCACTGTGGTTTGTAAATATTTGCGGTTATTGTCATTTCTCTTTAGCCGTTGCATGTCTCAGTAATTCGATTCTTCTCACTGACTTAAACAAAGGGATTTTGACACACATTCTTCCTTCCATTTAGCTGTTACCCAAAATTGACCAATTGAGCAATGAGATTTTATTATTTGACATTCTGTAAAGTAAATGGACTAATTAAATGGTTCCTTCCGAGGTTTTCATATTAGATTCCTGTGGTAAGTGAAAAACACGCAGTACTCTGCAGGTACAAACTACAGTCCGTTTCATAAAAAGTGGATCATCCTAAAATTTGACTAAATAGAACATAAGTATGATACAGAAAGCATTTTTCATGTTATTTCATGTCCCTAATATATTCAAATGTCCTTATATAATCTGATAAGCTATGATACAGTAACGGTTCTTAAGAAGCTAATATTTTGTGGCCCTACCCTTATTGTCAATGACATTACCAATTCGTCTAGGCATTGATTCGATGATATCGTTGATTTTTGACTGATCTAACTTTCTCCACTCTCTTTTTAACAGTGACGTAAGTTGTGATACGCCATCTGTATAGGTAGCAGTGAACTACGAACGTTACGTTTTAAAATACTCCATGCATTTTCTATGGGATTCAGATCAGGAGAACGAGCTGGCCAAGAAAATGGTCCATCACTATCCTTCAGACGACTGATGCCTCAACAGACCAAGAACTACCTCTGATCCCAATTGGCATTTCGCCAGGGTGACAATGACCTTCATATGCCCCATCTAGAGAACGTCTTTTTTTTGTATGCTGTATTCTGATAACTTCGATCTAGAGAGGGCCCTCTTACAGCTCTTGAAATTCGGACTCAATAAGTCTTCTACGAATAGTGGACTTAGAAATAGGGGGGACGAGTCTAGTGGCAATGCCAAAAGTTAACGATGAGACTTGGATCAACTTTTAACAAATCTCAAAATTAGGCGGTCCTCTACGTTTGGATTGTTTTACGTGGACGGCCAGAGCCCTCTTTAAACGACAGAGTTCGGTAAAGTATCATCAATTAAGCCATCGATGCACATTTGTGCTAAGGGACATTTAGTCGCTTGCTCTGTAGCTCGCAAAGAAAGATAACCCCAGTTCTGGCAAGGCTGACACTTTATCTTTTGTGAATGCGAATCCTCGTTATTGTTCATTTGTGCTTTGTATTGTTTTCAACCGGTAAGAGATAGATTTCATAGCTGAAAAGCAATCAGGGAGTGCTGCCAACACCCACCGCAACGAAGTCAGGAAAAGCTATGGAACATGAAGTCCAGTTAATCACATGTAGCAGTTACTTATTGTTGAGAATAATGATGCTTATACTGGTCTCTGAGTGACCGATTTTCTTTATTTTTTGTTTTGCTTGATAGCTTTTGGCTTGTAGAACAGCATATTAATTAACAAAAAAGAAACACATGTAATTTTATGAAGCGTGAGGTTGATTTTGGGGGTTCGTGGTAACATTGCTAAATGGAAGATCAAAGTTATCTACTACTTTTTTTTTATCTATGTAAGACGAGGAAAAAACTCAAGTATTCATGATTGGAATTTCAAACGCCATCTGATATTGTGAGTAAGCACAACTGACATATCTTCCATCTTTCAGAGAAATTCGTTCAAGTGTTGGTCTGAGTTCGATCAAAGTGGAAGTTAGAGGCGATGTTTAAGGGTGATCCATTTTTTATGAAACAATCTGTACTTAC
>CAJQUW010015135.1:0-10804 GCA_907163375.1 Prostheceraeus crozeri
AACCCGCATGTGACCGCTAAAAAATAACTACGATTAGTGTCAGAGCGGACACTTTTGTCCGTTTTCATTTTAAACCATTTTTGATGTACTTTATAGCCTATATATGTTCTTTTCATCTAAATATGATGTGTAGACGAAAAATACATGTATATCCAAAAGACGTGTATGTTTCCGAGCGAATCAATTCGAACAATGACAGCAAATTTGCGTAAGATCTTTGCAAACGAAATGATTGCATTTGTAGTTGCATTTGCATTCTTTCGTTCACCGTAATCACACCGCACACAGACACCACGTTTTTGGGATATCGGAGATGGTGTCATTCCAACAATAAATGTAGTGTTCAGATTGGGTGACCGGCGGTCCAGATGGTCTTGTAACAGAGAATTGCCAAGTGCCAACAAATACAGCCGACGGCGAAATAATTTCGTCGAGTTCCAATTCGGCTCAAAAATAGAATGAATGGCATAACCATTGAAAGCACTCAAATCCAAAATATTGGTAAAAAAGAAAACATGCCACCGTCGACATTTGAATTTGGTGCTATAAGTGCCGATGCGCTCATCTGCGGCGTCGACACCGCCTTTTGTGTGATTGTAATATTCCACCACATCAGGTTTCAATGATCAATAGTAGCCTTGCGATGAGTGGTCGAGATAAGGTTGACAACTTTGTTCTTCTTCGCCACGTAGGATACTAAGAGAGTCGAGCAACCATTGCTTTGATTCACAGCCTGTACGGTTGAAAATTGCTCTCTTCTCTGGTGTGTTGCAAGTACACTTGGTGGCTCATGTCGGTTGGATCGCACTGTTCCCACGAGAGTCATGTTTGCTTCATGAAGTTTCTGAGCAAGCTGAACCGAAGTGAAGAAGTTATCACATGTGATGTTCCTACCGCTTTGTCGTAAATGTTCAGTCAGTGATAAAACAACATGCTGACCAAGCGGTACATCACTATCCCGAACGTGAATGAATTCCTTGCCGCAATAGAATTGGATATTGGTGCAATAGTAGTTGTCCGAATCGCAGGCAAGCCAAAACTTTAAGACCATATTTGGCCGGTTTAGATGGCATATACTGAATGTAGCGACATCTTCCACGATACGGATATAGCTGTTCATCCACGGTAACCGATGGTCCTGGAACATACGCCTGTTGACTGTGACTTACAAAACCATCCACTAAAAGACGCACGGCTGCCAATTTGTCACGAGAAAGTCGTCCTTGTCTTGTCTCAACATTGTCAAATCGCAGAATGGAGCGTATCAATTTGAATCGACGCTCGGCTAAAAATAGGTCTACCGTGTATTGGTGACCACAATTCATCGACACATTCTCCAGCAGCTCGATATGTACCTCGGAGAATCAGCAATCCAATAAAGGCCTTCATCTCACATAGATCAATTTCCGTAAATTGAGCACCTTTCATCCTTGTACCTTGTCTATTGGTTTCCTTGACCATCGTTTCAATCATATCTGAAAAACAAAAGCGCAATCGATTAGAGATGCAAAAATTATTGTGCATAAATAAGGCTATTACCTACCAGTGCTAAAGAAAATTAGAAAACTATCCAAAACCGGATTATCCCGTAGACGTTGAAATGCATACGCTGTTAGGCCTGGAGCTGGACGCAGGATGTTCTCTCTCGATGCTCTCCATGAAATAAGACAGCATTTTTTGTCTATCACAGACCATTCTGTATTTAATTCCTTCCGATCAAAACATCAAACGGGAGTACATGTAGTGGTTTTCTGAACCCATCACACACCAATATCCGCTCATCATCTTCACCACGTCACTTGACGTCACATCAAACCCAATCAGGAATCATCGAAGTAGAAAGGGAACTTCAACTGATACATCAAGAAAGACCATCATACAGCTGCAGTAAAATCATTGTCCTCCTCTGAATCCCTTTCTAGGGCCAACATCTCATGGCAATACTGCTTTCCAGCGCGTGACATCTTGCGACACTGTGATCCGAAGACAATGATATTATATGCGTAACAAGATGAAACACAAACAGCGTCGAGTCAGACGAAAACATTCTCAAATAGATTGCTCGTTCTATCAAATAACATCAATGGACGAAACACAGAATGAAATCACACTCACTGCTAAAAAAAACTCACAACACGTCGTTCGTCGTGTTTCTGTCAATCGATGAATCAACCATAGAGAATCAACTATATTGGAAAGGATGACGTTATCATCTCAATGAATAAAGTTAATTTCACAATGAGACAATAGCTTCGGTTGTGAATATGCTTGAATCGAATGAAAATGACTCTATGTATAACGACAATTTGTCCGCCTTGAACCGGCAACAGGTTATTCCAGCTCTGATCGCTACTAATAGATCAAATCGAAAATTACCATTATAGCATGAATATCTACCTACACATAGGAACAAAGTACACATTATAATTTACGGGATGGATAAGACATCTATACATGAAAAAGAAAGCAGTTTGAAAATCGTTTAAACGGACACTTTTGTCCGGCCTGATCACAATGCGGGTTAAATACCTATTGATGGAGTAGATGAAAACCATAATTGATTTAAATGGATGTGCCCAGCAAGGAGCAGACAACCATATGATATTAAGTGAATCATTACTAACATATAAGTACGTTTATTAATGTATTCATTCAAATTCGTTACTATAATATTTCCGCAAACGTTGAATCAAATAGTCCTAAGGAACCCCGAAAAATGCCTTTTCAGTTCCAATTGGCTATGAAATGGTTGTGGGGCCTTAGAAAAATGCCCGAAATCACTACAACCAAATATTGGGCCAAAATGAACCGAACTCCTCAAACATTAAAACAAAAAAATCAAAAAAACAAAGACTAAAATCTTGGTGTTAGGGTCTGTCCTATAACCAGACAATTTCTCGAGTGTATCAACGTCTTCGTTAAAAAACCGTCGCTTACACTTTCCATCTGGTACTGAAATGTAACATAATAATTTTCATTAATCACACCTGTAAGATTTTATTCCTATTTTCCGTTGTGATTTTAAATGAAGAAAAGATCAGAAATGAAAGTACACATTTACATTTAGTTTCATTCAATACAATCAGGACATGATTATCGAGCTTTTTAATACAAAATGCTGTCTAAAAAGCGCTAGGCACTGTTAAGAAAATATCACTTCAATTTCTTGGGAGAAATAACTTTCAGTTCTTTCTTTCATGTGCTTTCGCATATCAAATAACTATTCATGAGCTTCTTCAGCTACAGCTCGTTTCTTTCTCCAACTTCTCCTTCTCATCAAGCAGAGCATTTAAGGTGGTCCTCTCTCTTTCCTTTAATGACCGTAATGCCTCCTCCTGCATTTTTCACGATGCTATCTTTCCGTATTCATGATATCGTCAGATTCGCTTTTCGTTGTTTTTGAGACCGGACTCTAACTCAGTTTTCAGGCTTTGAAATCATTTTTCTTCTTGAGTTTCGAAAAGTTTTTAAATATATCCCCCCTCTCTGCGCCCTTCTCTGCCTTACTGGCCTCTTCCTCCATCACGCTCAACAAAACGCAGCTCATAAGCTTTTTGTCTTGGCAACATTCGCCAAAAGTGCCTGTGTCACTTCGAAGATTTGCGGTGATGAGATATCATTCCGATGCCATGGCCTCTTAAAAGGACGAACGCATTATTGAAGTTCCGCGGACTGGTTACCGTTTTCTTTGGTCACCTAGGATCGGCACAAACGAACACCCTCTCCACTTCTGCAGCGTTTCCGTGGGGTAATGTCATCGAGACTTTAGCCAACGACTCAGAGTTTGGCATCTTAAGTAAGGACATTTTCTGCCAGTATTCTCCAATGTCCCATTGGCTTCTCTTTTGTAACTTGAGGAGCGAGCTTAACTTCAAGAGAAAATCTCGTTTTGAGAACAATTTGGGGAAAGCACTTCGCAAGAGTCTTCGCCCAGTTCTCTCCATATCAGAAATCGATCGAATGATGTAGGGGAAAGAAATTGGCCGATTGAAGCACATCATTTCAAACGGTAAGTACTTGAGCGATCTTTTAATGTTCCCCCTCCTAAGAATCGCTTCACCCTTTTCAGAATTTAATACTCAGTGATGATAAAAAGTCTAATAAAATGTAGAATACGCAGTGATGATTACGATATGACGCAGTAGGTTTATACACACTATTTCCTATTTTCTAGTGTTATTCAGGAAGGTCAAAATTTCTGGAATAAGAAGGAAAATTATTCAATTCTATTACTTTCATCAATCTGATACAAAGTCGTAGACCACAACTAACAGTTTCCCAAGTGATCATTTAAAAGTCAAATATTTTTGTGATCGAAAGTATATGGGACAATAATTGTGTGGCTCGAAAATATTTTCGGAATTTTTCCGCCCTGCTTCAATTTTCTGCGCATTCCGCGCCCGTAAAACAAAAAGGTTAATCACCACCAGTACGAACACTGCTAATTATAACATAGCTGCCGGCAAGCATAATAATCGGTTGAAACGGGTGTGAATTTCGGGCGTGAAAGAGGCAAACAAACTTCATACATTACAGTCTTATAATAAATTATTTCAATGAAATCTCTTTAAACCTAGCAATATCTTACGTTCACTTTATCAATATTGAAGTGTACAAGTTAAACACGTCAACCATCATCACGAGTTGAAGCATTTAGAATGTCCGTCCACAACTTTAATATAGTCTTTTAGAATAAAAATACATCATCACTGTATTAAGACGAAAAAATATAAAAAATGAAAATTCATTTTACTGAAAAGATTTCAATACAAACTCGCGTCTCCGAAAAACTCCGGTAAGGAGAGTCAAAATACGATAGAAACAGAAGGGTGTATTGCAAGAAAGAAATGTGGTTAATTTATTTTACCTTTAGCTTAAACCACGAGCAAAGCAAGAGACAACCTAACTAGGATCTTACACTTGAAAAAGGAACCTCTGAAATATTGTTTTTTTTAAAACGTCGATGCTAAAAAAATTGCTTAGCTGAAAAGAAATGAATTGTTTATGCGAAGTTGGCATGCAAGTTTCAATTGCATTGTTAACGATACCGGGCGATACAACGCATGAGTTTACGATAATCATTCAACTTTCAAAAAAGTTTTGGGCGAAAATCACAGTAAGATTCATTGAATGAATACTACTTAAAGCAAGTCAAACTTCTCTGCGAACACTTTGACTCATACTTTCTTAAAATGACTGCAATGGGGTTGGGAATTACCACGTGTTCACACCTGAAATATGCCCTTTCTATAGAGAACTTGTTGGGATTTTTAGTCACACTTCGGTTCGATTGTTTTTCCTCGATATCTGTAATGTATTACGTGTCAGATGAAACAACACGTACTTTTAAAATGCCAAGACTTGATCCCTTCCGAACATTCAAATAACGATGTAAAAACGTCCCAGACAGCAGGAAATACCTCTTGCATGAGGGAGTTGTATTCATTCCTCGCTGTGATTTCCTTTCAAAGGAAACTACGTACATAAATTTCCATCCGTATTTGAATCAATCCGTCTTTTACTTCGCATCAGGCATATCAATTACACGAAATTATATTTTTAACTAACAGACAGCGCATTCAAAACCCATCAACTAATAATCTTGTTGTCGACAAGGCTGACGATCGAGTGAAATGCGAGTTTAAAGACTCATTAGTTACTCAACAGAATCAAAACCTAATCCCCTTATCTACGCAAATCAAACAACAGGCACAAAAATATCAACTTCACTGACAATCAAATGGTTCTGCTGAGAATTCACTAACTATTCAACACTGACAAATTGATTCTCAATCGAAAACTTCCTTTTCCTGACTTCTACACTTAGTGAGCTGTATCGACAACCATTAGGAAACTCCCTCGTCTCCTCTGTTGAAAGGAGAACAAGAATGACTTCCCCACAGTCACAGACTATAAAAATAATATAAAAAAAAAATGTTAGTTTGGATTCGTTAGCAAACATCATTCCATTCTCGTGACCGGTAAACTTTTGATAATTAAAGATCAGAGAAAAGCAGAAGCTGGAGACTGAATGGTAGAATCCGCTTTCAAAGGATCTAATACGAAAGAACTTTTTTGACGGTGTTACTCAGGTTGATCATTCGGACTTCCACATACATGTTGAAATGATAGTCAAGAATTAATAGTTAGACGTAGAAGTCGCAGATAATTCAAAGAAATCAATGTAACAAAAATATGCTAAATGGGTCTACACAGGAGCAGATCATTATTATTGATTTGCCAGGCATAAATTGTCCGCGCGTGTAGCGACATTGAATCTATGCCAGGTAAAATTCAACCATGATATTCTTGTCCCTAATTTATAAGAGTCGAAGTAGAAGAAAGACAATTCCATTTACATGCCATATTGGATGCATAGAAAATTAAAAAACATGGAAATACAGCAACGTTCATGTCCTCACAACGGGGTGACATTCATGCGTACTAAATCAAATTATATTCCATGATGAATTCCTACTTCGGTGCAAATTTTGCCGACTTGCGTTATCACCTTCCCTCTTGCTAAACGACATTTCCCATTTATTGATTTCTAGATTATTTCAAGTCACGGAGTGAAGGCCTACATAAATTGCCCGCGACATATTGACTGAAATTCAAGGTTTCTCGAGGTCAATCATTGTCAAATTTCCCGTGAGCACTACAAATCGGGTTTGCGTAAAATCACAATGAATTTCGACACTTTCGATTTTTTGAAAGAAGCTAAGAAAATTATCACTCAGATACAAACTAAGAGATTCATCACAATCATTAAAAATAATTCTTACAGCGAAATTCGAATTTCTTGCACAATTATGTACGTAGTCACGCTTTATTGTGAACATCATCCACCACTCCTATGTCATACATATTTAATAAGGAGCTTATTTCTGTAATTATTATATTACAGTAATTCTCTACCTCAAGATTCTTTTTCTACTTATTTCATGAATATTCCTTCATCAAACATGAAAGCAAGATAATTCTTTAGCTTTGACATGCTCAACAGAAACACAATAGTTAATGTAAACATAAAAATCTTGACATCATACTGGTGCAGTAATTATAATGTATTACACATATCTACATGCAGGGGTTTTTTAAGGCGATATACGCGCCCGATTTGGGCGGGTAAAATTTCGGATGTCAATTCGGACCACTGTCCATGTCAGTCACTTTTGTTTTTCACATAAGGCGAATAATTCGAATTATTCGCATAATTCGAATTTAAAAATTAATAACCCCAACCCATTTCAGGTGATGTATAATCTATACGAAACCTATTTATGTATCCGATTATGCGATTCACAACATCGTCAAGTTAACAAATACAAAAAACTTTCCTTCACTCACAGCATTTAAAAGTAGGAAGTTATCAAACGGAAAACTATATCCTGTAGAGTACCATGCCAAAAAAGAAATTTTACTGGTTGCGAAAGAAGAAATACATTCCATTGGTCCTATCTACTTGTCTCACATAGCTAACTTCCTTTATAGGTCATCACTGACTGCATCACTAAAATTATATGGAGGTGAACAACTGTACAGTACATGACAGTATGCCCCCGCAATACTTAGTTGACAATGAATTTCGATCGTTAATGAGAAACTAGGCCATATTCCAATTTTATAAGAAATAATTGTAACACAACATTTTCATCCATCCATGACTTAACTAAGTCAATTTGCAGACTTTTGCAGTGCAAATAACACATCGACTTATCAACGGATATTTACATCTTTAACTTCACTTCTCATTGATATGCGGCACTGTTTCGTTTATCATCAATTGGCACTTGACGATGAGGATTGCGTACAGAATGCAATTTGTCTTACATAAAATGCAGTTAGACCATATTCACTGTGAAATTAAGAAGTGTATTTGCATTTATCATAATATGTTTTTACTGCAATTTCAAGAGAACAAATTTTCCACTGTTCCACTCCTTCTTAACCATCAATTAGTTGCTGTGCACATTTTAGTGCATGTAACGTCATGTAGGCATATATTGTACCACCACCTCTAATTTGCTGATATTCAAAAGATGCTACTTTGTTTCCGCTTTCTATTTTTACAGCTGGAAAGGTATTGAAAGAAAGATCTACAAAGCCTTGTTTGCTTTGTATTAGATTGGCGGGTAGAATTATGGGAGTGGCAGTAAACGAAACCTTAAAAAAAAACCAGGTCTACATGCATCTACAAGCAGCTGTACCTAATGTGCACCAAGCTTCAATTGAAATTAAACAAAAATGAAACCAATTATCCAAAAACACTGCAATAGAGGAGTTGCATGTGGTTTTATCATCATGATCATAAGGCTCGATACAAATTTTGTTTATTCTTCAAATTTTAATCAAGTTTCAAGGCTTTTCTCAGGTTATTGAAGTTGCGCGCCACAATGTATTTACGTCTATAAAATTTGATCTCCACTTTCACACATAAGTGGAGCAGGTCGTAAACAAATTCACGAAGACCCTAGGAAAGGAATTTCTGAGAGTTATTCAGTGAGAAAAAGATAAATGATGAATACCAAGAAAGATTGTTTCTATACTAAATATGTTATAAGGTAGATCGCTTTTGCTAGCTCGGACACCGTGAAAAAAAGACACAATCAGCAGAGGTGGATGCGAGAAGGCAACTGACCGTAAGATGATGTCCCGATTGGATTCAGTTGTGTGAATCAATAATCGTAAAAATATCAGTTTTCTCTTCCGAGCAATTTTAATGCCACTAAATAATCACTAATAAAAAATATATACACGTAAGGATTAAGTAATCAACTCTTTTTTGGTACCTAGTACAACCCATTATCTTCTCGTTTACAAAGGCGTAAAAATGGATGAGAGGGTGATTTCTGAAAAATATATATTTAGTCGCAGGGTGCCAGGACATTTTGGAAAAATGGAAATACATTTTGCAGCGGACATGCAGACACATTAATCAATCTCCATCAAAGAAGATAATAAATGCAAACTCTAGAATGCAAATCCCACCGATCTTTTGATAGGCCTATTTTGTGACCTTTAGAAAATTGGACATTTTAGGTAGGGTTCCGCTTTAAGAGTCATGACCGTGCAGCTCACGGTTCACTGCAAAATCATTTGATGACAGGCTGTCATTGACAATATCCAATTACTTGTACAGATATTGTACATTTGACTTTCATGAATTTCAGCTCTACGTTTGAGGCAACACCTTAGGTCGACCTAGGCTCTGAGTGTTCTCAGTCATCTAGTGAGCTAGGCTATATGAAATACGTAGGCCCCGCAGGTACCCGCTGAAAAATTGGCTCGATTTTTCACCCGATTTTTTTTTCATTTCACCCGATTTTTCTGGTATCTCAACAATAGTAGAAAAATCGGGTGAAAGACCCGAAAACGTAAACCTTTTTCGGGGTTAAGCCCGAATTTTTTAAAATGGGACCCGATATTACACCTGAATTTTCACCCGATTTCAATAATAAAAACGATAAGTACCACGATATTACACCCGAATTTTTACCCGATTTCAATAATAAAAACGATAAGTACCACGATATTACACCCGAATTTTACCCGATTTCAATAATAAAAACGATAAGTACCACGATATTACACCCGAATTTTTACCCGATTTCAATAATAAAAACGATAAGTACCACGATATTACACCCGAATTTTTACCCGATTTCAATAATAAAAACGATAAGTACCACGATATTACACCCAATTTCAATAATGAAAACGATAAGTACCACGATATTACACCCGAATTTTTACCCGATTTCAATAATAAAAACGATAAGTACCACGATATTACACCCGATTTCAATAATGAAAACGATAAGTACCACGATATTACACCCGAATTTTTACCCGATTTCAATAATAAAAACGATTAGTAGCATGATATTACACCCGAATTTTTACCCGATTTCAATAATAAAAACGATTAGTACCACGATATTACACCCGAATTCAATAATAAATACGATTAGTAACGATAGTAACGAAACGAGACACGTATCAAAAGAAGGCTGAATAGGGTTTTTTGCCAGTAATATATGGTGTACAAATGACTAAAATTCATGATGCAAGTAGTGGCAAAAATTTGATATGCAAATTTTATATTTTCAGTTTTGAATCCTCTTAAACGTGCGGCTGCCGAGTTTCCAGATTGATGAAATATTTAACAAGCCCCGCACGTGTAACACATCCACACGTTACATTGCTCCTCTAATTGATGAATAGCTACGCGAACTTGCCGCTGCAAAATGCCAATCATGTAAAGGAAATGTATTCAATTGTGATTTTTCTTCAGTCAGTCGTATTTTCTGTAAGTACTTTCATAAGACTGAGTGGATTGAAAAAGTTATCACTAAAATTCTCCGTAAAAAATGAACACTATAAATCAAATTTTTACCACTACTTGCTAAATGTATTTTAGTCATTTGTACACTTGACTTCATGCCTATACTTGCGCTGGTGAAAACCCCATTCAATCAGCTATGTCTTGATACGTCTCGTTCCATTACTATCAATTCTGACGTAATATCGAAAATCGGTTCATTTCGGGGGTAAAATCGGGTCAATAACCTGAATTCAGAATCGGACCAATTCCGGAATAAATCCGGTTGGAAATCGAAGTTATAAAAATCGGTAATTTGACCCGAAAATTTAACCGATTTTTTCGGACTTCAAAAAATCGGGTCATTTCGGGCGAGTAATCGGGTCAACAACCCGATAATTCAGTTTCCCCCGATAATTAACAAAATTCGGGCCCGATTTAGTAAAAAATCGGGCCAGAAATCGGGTCAATTTTTCAGCG
>CAJQUW010015136.1:0-19429 GCA_907163375.1 Prostheceraeus crozeri
ACTTATACTGTTCATCTATAGGAAGCCAAAAGCGTCGATGTATGCTTGTTACTGAATTCTTTTTTCGTTTTCCAAAGAGATTGATTACGAGGCCTTTCGGGCGTCACAGACGTCCTTCGTCAGGCAATTGAATGTAACTGCAGTGTCGTACACGCGCAGCACATGATTAGCATTCGATCATATTCACGCCATTCAACAGAGACAAATAAAAGAATCATTAGTAGAAAAATAACAGCAAAATAAGACACTACCTCTTAAAACATCGAACTAGTTAGTAAGAAAATAAGTTAAAAGAAACGAAGGAAAGACAGAATCATTCACTCCCACACATTCCCGACATGAAACTTAGTCCTTGTTGGACGAATTGAAAGTTTGAGACCACAAAGATTCCTTGATGATCCGCTTCCTCCAAACTACATCTCTGTCAACTATCTCCATCATAGAGAGATCCACATTGTGATGGTCTTCATGCACATGTCCTCGCAATCTCAGACCTGTCAACGTCTAATTGTTTCACTGCTCGAAGATGTTCTTTCTTGCGCTCCTCCATCGTGCACCAGATTCTCCGACGTAGGACCAGGAGCAGTCTGGCTGTGAGCAGGGTACCCTGTAAACTACACCAAGCTCCAATCCGCGAGTCGGTCTCTTCTTCACCAAAAGCTGTTGAAGAGTGGTTATGGGTTTCATACCATCGCCATGGGTAATAGCTTGGGACCAGTAGCAGCCAATCTTTTCATGATCCATTTTGAGCAGTTGGCAAAAAGGACTGCTTTGGTATCTTCGATTGTGTTCCCCAGACTATGGTTACGTTATGTGGATGACGTGTTAGCGACGTGGGATGACTCAAAAGGATCTCTTGATGATTTCGTGAGGTTCCTGAATTCATTGAGACCGTCTATACGCTTCACGGTGGAACGGGAAAAGATGAAAGAATTCCTTTTCTAGACGTCCTCATCCACCGAGAGTCTGACAGTTTGAAATTCTCGATATACAGAAAGCCGACACCACACTGGCCGCTACATCCACAAAACTCGCTCATCCAACGGCGGTTTTCAAAGGTGTGGTCCGTCATTATCTCATCGGGCTCTCAAGGTATGCTCCAAGTCTCTCATCAATGACGAGAAGGCGGAAGTTTTCAACTCTTTGAAAGTGAATGGTTTCACTGAGCAGGAATGCAAAAAATGGTGGTCTCAAGAAGCTAAGGAAGAGACGATTGAAGTTGAAAGCAAAACCATCAAAGGCTCGATTCCTTATGTTCCTTGTCTGTCAGAGAAGATACAAGGTATTCTGAAGACAGCTGGCATCCACGTCGGTATGAAACCCATAACCACTCTTCAACAGCTTTTGGTGAAGAAGAGACCGACTCGCGGATTGGAGCTTGGTGTAGTTTACAGGGTACCCTGCTCACAGCCAGACTGCTCCTGGTCCTACGTCGGAGAATCTGGTCGCACGATGGAGGAGCGCAAGAAAGAACATCTTCGAGCAGTGAAACAATTAGACGTTTGACAGGTCTGAGATTGCGAGACATGTGCATGAAGACCACACAATGTGGATCTCTCTATGATGGAGATAGTTGACAGAGATGTAGTTTGGAGGAAGCGGATCATCAAGGAATCTTTGTGGTCTCAAACTTTCAATTCGTCCAACAAGACTAAGTTTCATGTCGGGAAATGTGTGGAGTGAATGATTCTGTCTTTCCTTCGTTTCTTTTAACTTATTTTCTTACTACTAGTTCGATGTCTTAAGAGTAGTGTCTTATTTTGTTATTTTCTACTAATGAATTCTTTATTGGTCTCTGTGAATGGCGTGATATGATCGAATGCGAATCATGTGCTGCGCGTGTACGACACTGCAGTTAACATTCAATTGCCTGACGATGGACGTCTGTGACGCCCGAAAGGCCTCGTAATCAATCTCTTTGGAAAAAGAAAAAAGAATTCAGTAACAAGCATACATCGACGCTTTTGGCTTCCTATAATGAACAGTATAAGTGATTCAAGCCCTCTATTCCCAGAAATTCGTCGCATATTTGGTGGGAGATATGCTGTTATCTTTAAGAAGATCATATCTGAACAGAAACAACTCATCCGTTTTCGTTCGTGTGTGGAATTTCTCTCAAAGTGCTGTTCTCATGGTGTTCTTCCCCCGATCTTTGTGGTTTTCTTTGCCTGGACGATTTGATTACAGCTCCTGTCCTTAGAAAGCGTATTTCAAACTATATGCTTCGCAATGAAATTGCCAGGACAAATGAACGTATCAAAGCCATTCAGGACACAGTGGCTACTCGTTTGACTGCATGGAGTTTGAAATGGATGGTCATAGCCTTCATCACCGTATGCTGGATTATCTGAGTGTGATGGAGTCTTCTTTTTCTAAAAGAGTTTCTGTGTCCTTTTGATAATCGTTTCACAAGACTTTTATATCTTTTTGGTTTTCAAGATGAACCTGCTGACGTCCGCAATGATGCTTCATGTGTGCGCAATCGAAGCTCCGTTGAGTTGGATACAGAGGAAATGAGAGTTTTGGAACGTGGTCTGAATTTTGCCGTTACTCCAAGGAGAATTCCTCGTACTGACATTATCGCTTCTGTTGAATCCGCTATTTACCAGTGTCAGGAAGAGGAAAAGAATGTTTTGAGGAAAAGGGTTTCATCGGTTTTTAAGGAGAGCCAAAGTTCCCGTCTCTAATGTGTCAGCTGATGAGTGGAATGCTTTGAAGCGTCTACAAAGGAACGAATCTATCATTATCCTTCCTGCTGATAAAGGTAAAGCCACTGTTGTGATGGACAAGCAAGATTATATGGAAAAGTTGCGTGATGTGATTCTAAGTGGTCCCTACACCAAAAGTTCAAGTGATCCTGGGAAGAAGTTTCGGAAGGACCTGCACTGCATTCTTACCAAGATTGTTAACGATGGCAGGATGTCCAGGAGTGAGCTGTTGAATTGTGCCCTACTCACTTTCAATCACCGCACATCTTTGGTCTCCCAAAGTTACATAAAGATGGTGTTCCTCTTCGCCCCGTCATCAGCATGAGAGACAGTTTGTGGACGTCGATTCAAGACTGGTGGCCGACATTCTAAGCCATATTCGACGGACCATGAATCATTTATTCTCAATGCTTTTGATTTGACACAAAAGCTTCAAGTTTTTGAGCCTGCTGGTGCTGAGGCATTTATATCATTGGACGTGGATTCTCTATTCACTAACGTCCCTGTGTATGAGACAGGAGAAGTTTTCAAGGATTTCCTTCGTAACGACCAGCAGCTTTCAGAGCGCACATCGCTTTACACTGAGGAAATTATTGAGTTATCTGCCTTAATAATGAAGTCGTGTTATTTCACATGTTATGATGGCATTTTCATCCAGAATGACGGAGTCGCCATGGTAATAGCTTGGGACCATAGCAGCCAATCTTTTCATGATCCATTTTGAGCAGTTGGCAAAAAGGACTGCTTTGGTATCTTCGATTGTGTTCCCCAGACTATGGTTACGTTATGTGGATGACGTGTTAGCGACGTGGGATGACTCAAAAGGATCTCTTGATGATTTCGTGAGGTTCCTGAATTCATTGAGACCGTCTATACGCTTCACGGTGGAACGGGAAAAGGATGAAAGAATTCCTTTTCTAGACGTCCTCATCCACCGAGAGTCTGACAGTTTGAAATTCTCGATATACAGAAAGCCGACACACACTGGCCGCTACATCCACAGAAACTCGGCTCATCCAACGGCGGTTTTCAAAGGTGTGGTCCGGTCATTATCTCATCGGGCTCTCAAGTATGCTCCAAGTCTCTCATCAATGACGAGAAGGCGGAAGTTTTCAACTCTTTGAAAGTGAATGGTTTCACTGAGCAGGAATGCAAAAAATGGTGGTCTCAAAAGCTAAGGACGAGAACGATTGAAGTTGAAAGCAAAACCATCAAAGGCTCGATTCCTTATGTTCCTTGTCTGTCAGAGAAGATACAAGGTATTCTGAAGACAGCTGGCATCCACGTCGGTATGAAACCCATAACCACTCTTCAACAGCTTTTGGTGAAGAAGAGACCGACTCGAGGATTGGAGCGTGGTGTAGTTTACAGGGTACCCTGCTCACAGCCAGACTGCTCCTGGTCCTACGTCGGAGAATCTGGTCGCACGATGGAGGAGCGCAAGAAAGAACATCTTCGAGCAGTGAAACAATTAGACGTTGACAGGTCTGAGATTGCGAGAACATGTGCATGAAGACCATCACAATGTGGATCTCTCTATGATGGAGATAGTTGACAGAGATGTAGTTTGGAGGAAGCGGATCATCAAGGAATCTTTGTGGTCTCAAACTTTCAATTCGTCCAACAAGACTAAGTTTCATGTCGGGAATGTGTGGAGTGAATGATTCTGTCTTTCCTTCGTTTCTTTTAACTTATTTTCTTACTACTAGTTCGATGTCTTAAGAGGTAGTGTCTTATTTTGTTATTTTCTACTAATGAATTCTTTTATTTGTCTCTGTTGAATGGCGTGATATGATCGAATGCTAATCATGTGCTGCGCGTGTACGACACTGCAGTTACATTCAATTGCCTGACGATGGACGTCTGTGACGCCCGAAAGGCCTCGTAATCAATCTCTTTGGAAAAAGAAAAAAGAATTCAGTAACAAGCATACATCGACGCTTTTGGCTTCCTATAATGAACAGTATTTTTCACTTGTATGTATATAGAACATTTGAGTGGAAATTCAGTAGCATGCACCATGCAAAGTGCAGCATGCTTAATTAGTGAAAATTGAGGATGATCCAGCGATGGAAGCCAGCTGCCGGCCCAATTTGCAACTTCGAGACCGGCCGTAATGCTGTATACACACATCCAAAAACGAGTAAATTTTAGTAAGTGAATAAATTAAGAGAGTAAAAAGTGTATTAGACAATAATGTTTTTGTATGTGACCAGGAGGAAGTTCATTGCAAGCTCACATCTACTAGAAAGACTGTATTATACGTGTATATCCCCAATAGTTGCAATATTAATTTGATGTTGGAAATTGTTGGATTAACAGCGATAGGAAAGTGTATATTCAAAAGTTAAAGTTATAGAAGATGGATAGGTATTATAAGGTCTACGTCGTCCATACGTCACATATTTCTACATAATATTATGTGAGTTTCAGTAATCCTAACACAGCGATTGTTTTTCGAAATGTAGTACCTTTGACACAGATGCACGAGTTGTGGCACTACTGCTTTCACTACTTAGCTTGGAAAGGCCATTACGCTTGCAGTTTTGTTCCAGAGCATTCACGCAAGAGTTGTAGCAATTCTAGTATAATTTTTACATGGAAGTCGTTGACAGATGTGCATTGTGCTAGAGTTTCCCTTTTGTTTTCACGTAAAGGGATGGTAAGTTCTGATGTGATAAGAATTTCCATGATAAAATATGCGTTTTCAAAACTCGATTTGTGGGATGAATGTTGACTGCAAGTATAGACAGCTTGTTTCTTTAAAGTAAATTCAAGTTGATATACATGCAGCTCAAATTACAATCATAAATGCCCGATAGGCATATGCTCAGTCTAGCTTTACACAATTTTTAAAATGAATATTTCTTTATCAGTTGCTACCGAACATCCACACCAAAGCTGCAGCAATGACTGTTTTTCTGTAGAAACATCGTTTGTGAATATTCAGCTATCCTGGGCGATGTAGAAAGAAAGTACGATTGATAGTGAAACAACGATGAATTATTCAATCGTAAAAGGTCTACCATTAATCGGACTAACGATCAATCGTCAGTGAGCGTAGAATGAAATCAATCGTTGCGACGATTGATCTTTAGCTTTACGATTGATCGTACGCTATGCGATCATCGTTTCTATGTCAACGTCATAGTTTCTAACACTGAAATTGCTTCAATTGAATCACCTAACTTTATAAGCAGCGTTGAATATCATTGTTCATTTTATGCGTGAAAAAACGAAAATGACTACAAGCACATGCAGATCGGCAAAATGGAGCGTGTTGGAGATCGATGAGCTGTTGGTGTGCATTGAAGAATACAGACATAAATTGTTTGGAACTGCATGCCACTCATCCGCAGAAGTCGAAAAAGTAAAGCAGAAGTATTGGCTTAAGACTGCTGAGCGAATATCAAATATCGGAGTAGCTGTGAGAACATGGAAGTGTGTTCGAAAGAAGTGGCAAGACTTATCTTGTGATGCACGAAAGTATAAACAGTTGTCATCAAAAACAGGTTGGTGAAATTTAGCTATAAGTTAGTATTCATAAATAGGTAATTTTCTATTTTCATTTTTAGGAGGTGGACCGAGACCAACGCTGAAACCCATATTGGAGAAAACATTGAATGTCATTCAAAAGGAGTTGAAGGATGCATCATAGCTGAAGCAGAAGGAGATTCTTTTGCCGAAAATCAAGGAATGGAAAGCGATGATTCTTCAACTTCGTCAGTGGAGGCTGTGAAGCCCTTGAAGACCGTGGGTGCTGCAAAGCCTTTGAAGACCGTGAAGGCTGCTGTCCTTGAGAGAAATCAAGGGGACAGTGGAGATGACGATTTCAAGTCTCTCATTCAGATAGAAAAATCAAAACTCGATGTTTTGAAAAGCATCGACGAGAGTCTGAGATGTATTGCGCAGTGTTTGTCCAACAAGCAAAGTTTTGTACATGAAGATAAGGAGAATTCTTGCTTTCTTGTCGATGAGGGACAAATTTTCCAGTCTTTGTAGTGTTCCTAATAGATTTTGAGTTACCGGTAGTGCTTCGTTTTTGTTTCATTTTTTAATGTGAAACATATTGGGGCAAAATGGAAATGTATAGGCCTATTGTGATTCAATAAGTAATTTTAAAAAATGGATAATAGGTCATCAATTATTGAATTAAGTAATTGGGGCGTGAAAATATATATACTAAGAAATGATACCCCATACACTACAAATTTTCAGGGTTGCAAAAAGTAGTATATAACACCGTAGCCCCGCACGAATCAATACCGTTGTAATTTACTTATTTGATCATAATAAATAGCATTTTCGGTTTTAGTCAATAGCAATGTTGGGTAGTCTCACAACTTAGCAATGCTGTATGTAGCATAGCATATTGTCGGATATATAAAAGCAGTAGACGCAGTAAAAATTCGATTGTTCCATCTAACACAATTTATATTTTGACCTACATTATGTATTTTGTAGGACGTATACATCTCTGTCCAATGCTCCATGAGGATCATCAATAGCTTCTTGCACGTTACCCTGATTTACATATTGTGTAGGAACATCATGATGCTCTGGTTCATCCAATTCTTTGGAAATGTTGTATAGAACACAGCAAGCTAGAATTACATCACATGCGAATGAAGGACTTAAACGAAGTCCATAAACAAGACAAGGAAATTTCTGTTTTAGTTGACCATTAACCTGTTCGATAACAACCCGACCTCTTCGATGTCTTTTATTGTATTCGATTTCTCTTGGCTGGGTAGGGTCAGCAAATGGAGTCATCATCCAAGGGCGCTGATAATAACCACTATCGCCCAGCAGGAGTCCGCGTCTATTTTCTCCTTCTCTTTCCATTTTCCTACCAATTGAAGAGTTCTTGAAAATGAAGTTGTCATGGACACTGCCCGGCCAACGAGAAACCACATTTGTAATGCGATATTTCGAATCACAAATTAACTGTGTGTTGATAGCATGGTGGTCTTTTCTATTCACAAATGACGGCTCCGCGTCTTTCAAAGGTGATTTATAAAGCAATATATGTGTGCAATCGACGGCACCTAACACACCTGGTAAATTGCAATGCTCCCGAAAGTCACTTTTAGCTTGATTGGCTTCTTCAACACCAGTTGGGAAATGAACATATTCGTGTATTTGAGAACATTCGTCATTTTCCGTATGACGAGACCTACTGTCGACTTCTGAACACCAAATATTTCAACCATCACATGATGCGGACTACCAGTTCCATAAAATCGAAGGGCTATAAGGAGCTGCGACATCGGTGAGAGAGGGCATGTACGACGTGTGGCATGCGTAAGCTTATCACCGAATAAACGAATTAGGTGATTCAAACCACTCCTACGGAAGCGATAGTTCCGTAGCAGCTCGTGATCTTTCAAATACGTCAGAGGATCTCTTCTATCATGAAGCACACGTTGTCTGCGTAGAGACCTTCGTGTTGCATGCGAAGACAATATTGTCCATGCTGCAGCCAGCATAGCTAAATGCTGATTCAATACAGAATGAATAACGATTAATGTTGGACTATCCACGATGACCTTTAGATTACGACTTTAGAGAACTACGATTGATTTTCACAGAAATCTACGATGTCGATTAATTGTTAAAGTTGATTCTACGGTCACCTTAAGCAACGATTAATCGTATAGATTTCACGATGGATCAATCGATTCTACGATTGAATTTTACGATAACTATTAATCGTTGAGCTTCTTTCTACATCGCCCTGGTACCTACACACAGCTCAAGCAAGTTTGCGCCCAAGTTATTCTATCGATCTAAAAAGCATGCCAACCTTTACGTAAGCCGGAACTCGCCGCCGGCCATCAACTTTCATACAAACTGTCGATATTGAGACCGGCCGCGACACGAAAATCTCTGCAGACTTCCAGCTTTGGCTTGATGATACATCCAGATCGAGCTTGAAAATTTGAAGTTAAAAATAATGAAAAATTGAATTATGTTAGGACAATTACCTTTGAAAATATTCCCATAGAGATCTCCGGAGCAGCTATATGTCCTACTGAGGCTCCACAATTTTCCCGACATTTCTATGTCAAGATATTGAACGGAAAAAAGTCATCGCATTCTCACTTGATTCCCATGAGCTTCCCATATGTACTATTAGCAGCCTCATTGCACACAAAAATCAGATGACAGTGAAGAAAATTTTTTATCCACGTATAATGGGATAACTAATAACAGTTATTCTCGACTCAAAGCGAATGCTTTGATACCCGAAATTGAGATATGTACATGTACATATTGAAAACTTTTAATCTCCCTTCATCTCCCTCTATCTCTCTCTCTCTCTCTCTTTCTCCTGCTCGTTAATAAACAAATTTGATGAGTACATGCCGATTGAAGGCGATGTCAACAATGAAGATTTTAATTACCCAATTAGTAATGCAGAAGTCAATTTGTAGTTTTAACGAGTTCATAGAACAAGTAAGAAACGTGGATATAGCAATCAATGCAGCATGCAATTATTTGCATTGACAGGTTAAAAATAATTCAAAAATCCAACTTCATTTTATACATTGATTTTATCACAACAGACTACTATTCAGAAATCGTGCGAACAAGTTTGCAAGACAGCATAATATACAGAGATAATGATGCACTTTATCATCGGGGAACGCTAACAAGCAGAATACCACGCTAGCGACAGAATTTCATCTCACATCCTTTTGTTGGTTTTCAGAAACAAGTGTATCTCCAAATTGACGTAGCAGACATATGTTTCAAGTTGTGATAAGCAAATTCAGCGCTATTAGTAAGCCACTCTACGAAAATCGTCGATGGGGTGTAATTCGCAGACAGTACTTTTCAAGTAGATTTCTTTTTTATCGAGCATAATTTTTGAAGTTGTAATTGTAAGGACTAAGTGCATAAATTACGATTCTGATTTATCCATTTTAAGTGATAATGGAAAAAATGATGTCACTTATAAAAACAGCGGGTGTGTTTCTCTTGTGCGTAGGTAGTAAAGGAGCATTTTTTCGAGATTTTAGAGCTTTCAGTAGCGTGATCGAAGCTTTTAGACTAGACGTCTGGGGTGAAGCATAGGTGTCTGAAAAGGGACCTAAACTTCTGTTGTAGTTTCTTGCGGGTTGGCAAAAACAGGCTCCTTTAAGGCCAGTCATAGCTAAAGTTCCTTATTGCGATACGATGTATCTGCAATTGCTTATTGCGATCTCATTCTTTGTTGAATATTGCAGTCCTGTGTCCACTGTTCAGTGCCTGAATGTTATATTGAACACTCATGTACGTATAGATTCGAATGATCAAAATGTCACACACAATCAAATGAAATACAGTTACAGAACCAAGCTGATTCATGATAACCGGTTACGGAGGGTGGAATCAACCTTTTCCAGACCACCCTCCAATCCAATCATTTCACATACGATAACATGATCTGGCGTGACTGGTTCTCTGTAGCTACACAGGTAAGTTAGTATCTCCGAACTTGAGGAAGAAGACCTTATAGCGTCCGTGTCCGGATCGTGTGGCTAAGCAGGACTCATTGATGTCGTCACATCCTAAAGACTTGAATTAGAATACCTAAGGACTTGAATGATGGCGAACAGACTTGAAGAATATTGAATAAGGGCTTGAAGATTCTTGTTGCCGACGTTCTTTCCATTGACGCTGGGCCAATTGAGCATCTCTACCAATTGACCCATAATAGACTTATCTCAGGAATATCTATGGAACGAGCTTTCCATTCCCGGGCCCATCCCATCCCACGAGATTTTTCAATTATCGACCCATGGGAATCCCGCAGTCCCATGGAATTGATACTATCAGTTTTCAGCAGCTTAATGTGCTAATTTGCATATAAGTGCATGCGCATTCATTTCCTGTTAAAACTGAAGATAGCACGTGTCTAGGTGTGACCACGTGTACCTATACATAGCAATCGGGGAACTTAAGGCAAGTGATCATTGATATCCTTTAATAGAGTGACAGTATGGCTAGTAAAGTAACAAATAGGCCTATTGCATAATTTGGCCGCACCTTTCGCTATGCTTATGCACGCACTAATTACAGGTCTAAATTTGATTGTGAATAAAAATGGACGCATTTTTTGTACTTCATTGATGTGCGATTTCTTGCAGAATAAAGTTATGTATTTGTTCGTAGCTGTGCAAATGCGAACATGCTTTTCAAACCTTGATTATGACTTGCGTCTGCAAAGGACATTTTCATGTTAGGGATAACATATGCCGCCAAAAAATGTTGAAAATTACGTCATGCCACACAGATATCGTTTTACATGACTTATTCTGTGCATGCAACAAGTTGGTCTTTAAATCCAATGATAGTATCTATTCGTGTGTGTCCAAAATATGGGGTATGAAGTTCAACACCACAAAAACTGTATCTATGCTAATCTCCAAGTCCAAGAAAAGACCCGCTCCGCAAGGAATAACCTTCGAAAACAAACTCATTTCTTTTTCTCAAATCCACATGCATCTTGGTATTGTTCTTACAAATAACCTGAAGTATGAAAATCACGTCAAACATATATGCTCCAAAATAAACAGAGAACTCTACGCGTTTCGTATTTTGTGCTCCAACATTCCTACTGTAAAGATCTCCTCATTCAACTATACAAGACATTCATTCGGCCACACCTGGAATATGGATCCCTCGCCTTCGCTGGAATTGGCAAAGTACTGTCCGATAGGCTTGAATCTCTACAAAACAGAGTCATCAGATATATTTTGCGCTTGCCTCTCCGTACCCATCTCGGTCGGACTCATTATGATGAGGTTAAGCTCGAGCTGCTGTCTGTTTGTCGTGCTCTTATCATTGCAAGCACAGCCTATAAAATGATTAACGATACTTGTCCCCGTGCTTTTCTCTTGTATAAACCCTTACAACGTCAGCTCACTTACAACCTCAGACAAACCTACTATAAGCTGCCTGAAAATATGCAGCCCACTAATCCGCCATCCGAGCGCTTTCGGCGGGCACCTTTATCCCTCACAAGTGGTATTATAAACATTCTTCCCCACTCATCCCTACAATCATGTTCCCTGTCAGCTTTTCAAACCCACCTGAAATCCCTTGCCTCACATGTTTTGTGTAATTTTCCGAATCAGTCTTAACTCTGTGTGTGTATCCAGTGTCTTTGCTCAATAATGTAATGTGTGAACCGTATAGTCTTTGTATGTTGATAAGTACTTCCTATCAGTACTATTTTCAACAATATTTAACACGTGCATTCGCGCTGTGCTGGTGTATCCAAGCAGTCTTGTAGTTGTACATCTTTCCAACGGCATATATTTGCCATGGCTAATAAAATGTTGATGATGATGAGGACTGAGGGCATTGATGTCTAGATGTCCATGGTCATATTCCCACTCTGATCACATTTACGCAATCGCCTCTAATGTACTGCGAACTGGAAGTCCAATTCAAATGAAATTTTGTCTGCAGCTAAATCATCATCTTCATTAACTTATATATCAAGCTTTGTGGCATCGGCTGAGTTTGAAAGTATTTTGGATGTATTTCTTAATTAGATAAGCTTGATTGTCAGTTCTGATTGACAAGCCTGCTAAACCGATGCTTAAAATATTTGAAATGCCAAAATGTACTCAAATCATAGAATTAAATATTTTGTTTATCTGCTTCGAAGAGCACGCAGATGAATCTAATTCTGTGACTCAAATAATCTATTTCATGCATTGATATTCGAATTGACATTGAAAATTTCTCGACCCATTGGGGACCCACCGACGCAAGGGTCCAAGTTCTCACCCCGGTCTGATCGTAGGTGTTCTCCTAAAGGTCGACATGAGGGAAGTCTACGTTGGTAAAGTCGGTTGATGTCAACGCGGAGGTGGTGAGGAAAATGGTTAGGTTGTCTAGCAGCTCTCACGGCTGAGCGCTCACCTGATTCTTAGGTCAGGTGGAGTAATGCCTGTGAGGATTGGAACATTCATAATAAAGATAATATTCGATGATGATAATTGCTGTCCAATACGTTTGATTCTATCAGATGCCTGTGTTCTATCCACAAACATGCAGTAATATACATTGTAGATAACCGTTTCTGCCAAGTTGAACCCCAAGCTCCTTGTCTATTCCTCTGCATGAGTATTCTCCGAACGAGTAGTCAGAAAAGCAGACGTCATCTTGTACATATTTTCTTTTTAGCTATTTTATAGCTGCATTTTTTACTTAGCACATTTCGCCTAATGTTAAGTCTTTGATTTTTTTATTGTTTTGTGTAGTCAATGATGTGGCTTATAAAAGCAGTGTTCACATTGTAAGCACTACATTTCGGCTTGTCATAGGCCTTGTCAAATTGTTAACTGGAAGAGATTTACAAAATGAGGTAAAATAATTTTGTCATTGAATTGCTCCAGTCTGGGGACATCTATAGTTTGATGAGGGGTGTGAAATATAGTTGTCTATAAAGTGAACATTACTTTTTGCAGCAGCATCGGCTCCACAAAAAATCAAATTGCATCACATAACTTACAAGCTTAAATAAAATGCTATGGCCTATCACGTATTGCTGCCATTCATATATAATAGTTGCTCATTAATACTATGCCTCTCGGACATGTTCAATAATTTCAATATTCCTTTACAACAAAACATTTCGACTCGAATTTCTTCATGTTATGTAAAATTCAATTTTCTGAAAGCATATTGCTACATGTCTCTTGCTACATCTTGTATACTCAGATCACCCGCGCTAAATTAGTTGAATTCTATAAACTCCCTAAGATTACCCGAAATATTCAATTTAACGATAAAATGACCTTTAGGGAGTAATTCTATTCCTCTTATATGCAATGTTGTGATTTATTTTGAGCTTGAATACCGGTATGTTTTGATCAGTCATATTGAAAAAGTTTGATTCTTGAAGTAGCAAGGCTTGTTTAGTATGCAATGAATTATGTAATTAATTTCTATAAAACACCGCAGCCATCGTAAGATACAAGGGATGGACCACAGTAAATCATCAAAGGAATGAATTCAAATTTCACTGAACGTAGGAAACATCAGGTAGTATAAAAAAGGGAGGAAGGGTCTAGCAAAGCATCTAAATTACATCAAAGTGCAATGGGAACGATGTTGATAAAAGGAGGATCAGAAATGCGCCAGATCATATTGGGTTACATTATTTTTAATGAACTGTGTATTTCAATAATTTTTAGCACTACTAACAAATTTATAAATTAATTATGTACTTTTAAACGTAGTTTATTAAAGAACAATATCAAGGAAAACTTGATTTTCAATAAATATTTTTTGATTTTCTTTGAAATCCCTTGATTTTAAAGTCTCAGTCTCTTCAACGTATCTTCAAGTATCTTCAACGTCCATTTTCCTTCAATTATTAATTCAGAATAATGAATTTATAAAATTTCCACAAGGTTTCAATTATTTGTTACTTTTATTTCGCTTTGTCAGGGGAAAATAGGTTGGGGATGATCAGAGTGAATGTAATTCGAAATGATAATTTGTGAGCAACTTGAAGAATCATCAAGCTTGCACGTACGGCTAGATCTTCTGAACTTCTCAATCTACCAAAACTAACAGAAATACTAACGCACATTATTTGAACGAAATTAGATGATATAGGAACAAAATAGAATATTTACTTTCGTATTCGCTCTGTTGTCAGTTGTTAGTTGCTTAAATATATCATGTGGTTCTCTGTCATTTTTCAAACACAACATTGATGAAAGATTGCACTCTGGATGAGATTAATTTGACTCAGGTTATTATCTTGAAGGGTTCGATAATGAATTCGAGCAGAAATCTAATGTATTTGAATAGTGCTTATGTGATTTGAAGTCTTTTATCTTCATGCGAAACAATTTATATTAGATATGAAGAAGCAATGGTCTAAGAACGTTTTCCAGTTCTTTCGACCTCTCATTCGAGGTGAGACCATTTGCTTTTACGTACATATTCGTAACTCACAAAACGATGTACCAGGAATATATGTATCATGTATTCTCTGATCAGAAAACATCAGATTCACGTCTTCATTTGAAGCTCTTCTCATTTCAATCCAAAATTTAGGCTTAAAGATGGTGCAATTTTCTTAACAATATTTCTTCGTTCAATTTCATCCTTTTCTCTGCATAGGTTGCCTTGACTACGATTTCGTGCAACAAATTTAAGAAGTGTTAATTGATAGAAATCATCGATGGAGTTCATCTTTCTCCATTTTTTATCATTACACGTATAAGATTATGAAAGTGACTTGATATAATTTCATTTTATTAAACAACTGAAGCACATGGACGTAATAACTCATGAGTATTGGTTTTTGAATAATTTGTTAATATCTATCTCTATAGTATTTATCACTGAACACACTCAATAATTCAGAAATTGGAGAGTGATGATTAAATATAGGATTTTTTATGTGATGATAATTTTTGGGATGCGAATCAGTGACCTAGACAGTCGGCAGGAAATAAACGAATCTTATGAATTATCATATTTATGAAATGCAGTGTTATACCAGAAGCCATAGGTCGGTTACGCAGCTCAATGAGGAAAAATATCAAGTATCTTCGACCATAAATTCTAATATACACTGATAGATGTGTCTGATAGGATATATACGGTCGAAGATCATTGATATTTTTCCTTATTGAAATAGATGTGTTGTGTACTATTTTGGAAACCATGGGAAAATTATAAGTTTTGTGTAAAGTAAAGTTGTATGTAAAGTAAACTAGATTATTACATAGTTGTAGAATCGTATTCAGAATCCCTTCTATATTTGACAAAATTTGTTCCCATGGAAAATCTTAGTAGAGAGGGATTCTATCGCGGACATCTATGGTTCTAATAATCCGGCATACTTTATAACCTGTTTATAACGAATGGATGATAGCTACACGATTCTCTGACATAGCTCGTGAAATTTCCCTCGGGATTCATCAAATTATATCCCTATCTATGTCCCTTTCCGGGAGTTATTTTTATTTTCAGTGAGTTATTATAGAACGTAATTCCCATCAATTGAAAGGGCATATTTACATAGAAAAATGTTCAAGATAAAGTACATAGATAAATGACAATGCTATACACTTGTAGCCCATACTAAAATAAGCAAATGACAGCAAGCATAGAAAGAAATAGAGCAGTGTTCATGACTGATTAGTCGTCCTATATAACTGTTTAAATACGTTATAGCAGAGTGGAGCTAAGATATGAATTACTCATGATCCCAAGTTTGCAACAGCAATGAACAAACTAAAATTTTACTTCTCCTTTTGGCCTCGTTAAAAGAAGCCAACCGTTTGCTTTTTTTCTTGTAACGTCATCTCGGTATACGGGAGTATAGCGTGCACCAACACAAATGCTTATGAAATTACTTAAATGAATTACTTGAAATCTAGGCCAAGCCACTGAACCAAATAAATCATAGAGACAAAAACTGTTCCTGTCACTACCTGTAACTCAAAGGAAAACGAACAGGGTTACTGCGCAATAGAGAATTAGTTCGCCAATTAAGTTCTATTACTACTTTAGACTAATTAATTCTCATTTGCGCAGTAACCCTGTTCGTTTTCCTTTGAGTTACAGGTAGTGACAAGAACAATTTTTGTCTCTATGATTTATTTGGTTCAGTGGGTGTGGTCCTAGATTACAAGTAATTCATTTAAGTAATTTCATGTGCTGGTGCACGCCATGCTCCAGTATACCGAGATGACGTCACAAGAAAAAAGTAAACGGTTGGCTTCTTTTAACGAGGCCAAAAGGAGAAGTAAAATTTTAGTTTGTTCATTGCTGTTACAAACTTGGGATCATGAGTAATTCATATCTTAGCTCCAATCTGCTATAACGTATTTAAACAGTTATATAGGACGACTAATCTGTCATGAACACTGTTCTATTTCTTTCTATGCTTACTGTCATTTGTTGAACGACGTGGGCCAAACATCAACGCGCCTCTAACATTCTTTCGTGCACAAAAGCAGTCAATTACAATTTGGTTCACCTCCACCATAAAAATTGTTCGTTACTTTGCAATTTGAGAAATACAAGTTTCCAAGCTTGAACTGTTTCGAGTTGCTGTCTCTATCAATACTTTTGGATGAACATGCATCTTGGCTGGAAACTGTCACTTGTGAATGATGGAGAGACAATTGACTGTCTTTTATAAGGACATCAGACGTTCTTTGTATGTTCTGACTCCCATGACCGACGTATGCCCAGTGCGCTCCATTATGATCTGCTCATCCACCTTTCCTTCAAACATTCTTGTTGCGCATGTCGCCCTCAATGAGTGGTTAGTTCTTTCCTTTATTCCGGCTTCATTGCAAATCAGTGTTGTCATCTTGCTCGTTACATTCTTCCCAAGAGGTCTGCTGGTGTACCAATATGACGTTGTCTTCCAATGTTTTGATGGATACAAGTAGAAGCGGTCTACATTGGAAGGTCTAACAGACAAAAATTTCTCGAACAGTTCGACATGTTTCAATTTGTCGTTTTCGTTGTGAAAATAGCAACGTTCATTTGCACTGTTTCTTCTATCTTTCAGACCTCCATTGCACGTCTTCCCAGTTACTGGGCTGTATATAAGACACTTTACACCATTTCTCGAGTCAATTTGAAACTGGTTGATTGTCAACTTCGTCTGCTCCTCGCCACCTCTCAGTGCGAAGTTGATGCCATTCAGATAAAATAATGTTCTTGTTAATCTCTCTGGAGTGTCTCCACCAAGAATTTCTGACTTAACAATTTCTTCCTCGTCAAAAATTGAGATCGGTTTGTGCTTTGTACAATTCTTTGGTGGCAGTGATGATTTTGACATTTTCATTGATGCATCCAATGCGTCAGTGAAGCGTTTTGTTTTATAAGAGTTGAATAAATTGATTTCTGGATGCTCTTTTCTTACAATACTTTGAAGTCCTGCAGCAATAGAAAGCAGACTTTCCTGTGGATAAAAGGTTCCGTCTTGCTTTCGGACTTCGAGTATGAATTTGGATAGATAGTCGTTTATTTCGTCATTATTGAAATGTTCTAGTTGTTGCAAATGACTGTCAATTTCACCCGCTTTGACTTTTTCTTCGCACCATGTGTTGAAAATGTTCTTAACCCATACATTCCTCCTTTTCACGGATGTTGCCTGAGCATTATCAATTTGTGACTCAACATTAACTGTAGCGAATCTTCTAGAGGAGTTCTCAGTCACATCATGTTTGTCGTTCCCCTTTTCATAATAGGAATTAATTGATTGGTGGTCTTGCAAGTTTATCCCACTTTGCAACATTTTCTCCACATCCTCTTTTGCCAAACAATTTGGGTCAAAATCTCCAACAAAATCAACAGAAAAGTCAACAAGAGGATTGAATATCACGTCGTCTAGATTCATCGTCCCGGATTCGTTATGTGGAAATAGATAAATGAATCAATGAATTACGATGTTAATGGATTTGAAAACCAGATTTCTTAGTGTAGAATTAATGGTATCATAGTAACTAACACAGTTTGGATTTTATATCATAGAAATTTAGCTTTCCGGGAGTTAACTAAATAACTCCCGGAAAGGAAGAAATCTATGAGTCTATTTAGACAAGCAATAAATAGGGATATAAATCAAATAACGTACAATTTCTTGGGAGATATCAAGTTTAGCGTAGAAATCTCCCTCGAAATAAGTACGTTATTTGATACTTTAATTTCCCTCGCTATATCCCAGAGAATCACATAGCCATCCTCTATCCATTGCATAAATGGCTGGCTGGCTGGATTACCCGACCCCGTCCCGCGGATAGGGGCGTGGCGGAACGTGTGGAGTGTGGCATAAATGGCCCACAGCTCGTATGCACAGAACGAGGGAAAGCGCCAATGGAATAGAGAAAAATGAAGGGAAAAATCGGTGTGTATGTGCGTGTGTACACATTGATAGCCTCTATGACCTACTAACGTGTAAGTACATAAGATAAGTTGCTAATATTCTAATTTTCCCATTTTTTAATAGCATTTTCTTTCAATAACAGGCATTGACATATGGTGACCATGAATATACTCAAAGATTTTCCATATGGTTACGCTTGTTCTTTGAATGGTTTACAGAAGGAATGCAATATGGATGGTATAACAGGAAATAAAGTATTTTTTTGCGAATTTGATTACGTCATGCTTGAATATACGGGATACACAGAGATCAAACGGAATCCAATAAAATTGTATCTATATAGAAGATTGCTCATAAAATATGATACAGATTATGAATTTGCAAATTTTGCCAGATCGTGACCACAGATTTAGAATGGTCACGTGGCCTGTGCAGTGTCACAATTTGAAAGAATGTCAATTAACGATGAAATTAAGCAATTTGTAGGCATGTAGTGCTTATAGATATAGTTGTATAATTATGATTATGAACTATCATTCTATGAGATTAAAGAGGTCACATGATGTCTCACGAGGTTATTCTTAGCAACTTTTGCCCATTTGACCACATTTTGATCCGTTTGCGCGACCCCTATACATCATCCGATGAGAATGAAAATTCATATTATAAAAGTTACTTGGCCTCACTAAATCGACTGCTTTTTTATAACAACCTGTGTAAGAAAATTAATTAGACTTCGGAAAAACATGTGGAGATATCTATCAATCCTTTTTTTTGCACTATTCTTCTATTGTCAAGAAAAAGATCGGACGCATTCCATATGGATACAGCTCTCAGCTTTTTATATATG
>CAJQUW010015137.1:0-83292 GCA_907163375.1 Prostheceraeus crozeri
AGAGTGCGAATATTCAAGTATAAAAATAAATTCGAGAAAGGCTTCGTAGGCTATTGGACTAAAGAAATATTTGAAGTTTGCAAAATAAATCAAAGTTATCCAATTACTTATGAAATTAAAGATTTAGATAATGAGGATATCAGAGGCCGTTTTTATCAAAATGAATTACAGAAAACAGAGAATTAACCTTTAGGTGGCGCTTTAGCTAGCTTCGCTTGAGTTATAGATTGTTTAACTCTAACATAATATCTAGAAATGGTACTCCTTTTTGTAATTTGTACAAAACGTATAAACATAATTGCCCACAATAGGTAGTGCTGGTTTTTGAATTTATTGAAATGTATTGTATGTTCCCGTTCCAAGTAATTCTTTTACTTCATTTGTAGGTGGAAGCCCGTATGAGTCAAAATAATAATTATCTCCGTTTTTACTAAAGATACCTGCTGACCAATGTACGCCGTTTTTGTCTGAAGTGTGAAGATTCGTTATGAAATTTACAATTATTGATGGAACTTTGTTCCGGGAACTGAAGGTTCCTGTTGGCCTATTTTTTAGGAATTGTAATTCGTTTCTCATTAGAACATGAAAATTCTTTATTCCTAATTGATGTGCGATTTTCTTTAGGTCGAAATTTGTCGTAGTTTGCTTTCCATATAATTTCAAAAACTCATTTATGTTGCTCATTTTATAATAAAAAAATTTCTTAAGGGTTCCCCTAGAAGACAGAAGGGAGGGGGTATTGAATTAAAACTGTTCTCTCAATGATGTCTTTCCTTACTACTTATTCGATTTTGAAATGATTATATTATAATTATCGGAGCGAAGCTCCTCTGGCTTTAGCCGATTCTAATCTTTATTGTTTTATATATTTCAATTTTCTTCATAGAACTTCATTTGTAAAATATATGTTTCATCGTTAAAATGATTGTTTAAAATTGTCATACACAACTATCCCGCATGTCGCCGAGTCTATGCGTTCTAAATTCAGAAGAAGAATTTTATTGTATTTGCTTTTATTGTCAATGCACTCTTATGTGCTTAATCTATTCATGTCTTCACAATGGGAAGTACATTTACTACACCGTATGTGTTTGGCAAACGCTAAATGAAATTATTTGCAAATCGATTTCTAAAACTGAATTTGAAAATAGACTTTGCAAATGGATTTTGAACAATCAGATTTTGAAAACAGAATTCTGAAAATATTTACGTAGGGGTAAATTGAAATGTCAAAACTTTACGCACGCGTAAGTTGAAATGTCAAAAGTTTACCGATGAGTACAATTGAAATGACAAGATTAGCAATGATAATTTTAGGGGAAAGCTGCTAGACGTTTCTCTCTCTTCAATCTCTGTCTCTTCAATCTCTGTCTCTCTTCAATTATCAGTCCAAGTGTACGGGTTCATTGAATAATTTTAGAGTTTATGAGTTACAATGATCTTCTAGTTCACACAATTAGTACTTTAAATAATGTTGAGCATACATATACGAAGAATGACTAAGTAAAATAATTGCGTCTTCTTAATTTATCATAGTGCTCTAATCTTAATAATAATTGAGAACCATTTCACCTGTTTTTAATTGAGATAACGAAGGATATATTCTTGAGGTTTCTTCCATTTTTGTTCCTTCCATTTCTGAAGTTCCTTCCACTTTTGTTTCTTCCATTTTTAAAGAAATATTATTAGTCACATGATATATTTTAAAAACCTGAAAGATGGATAAAATTCATGAATTTGAAATTCTCAACTTTTATGATTTTTTCGGTGTCCGGGTTTTCGGTGTCCTAGAACGGTCATGATTTAAGCAATGAAAATCGAACCGAAGGTTCTAGGGCTTCGCGCTTCGCCCGATTGTAATTCTCAAAATTTGAGATACTCAACTTTTATAATTTTTAGTGTCCTAGAACGGTCATGATTTTCAAGGTAAAAATTGTAATTCTCAAATTTGAGATTTTCAACTTTTATGATTTTCGGTGTCCTGGAACGGTCATGATTTTGGCGGGGGGTGAAAATCGAACCGAAGGTTCTAGGGCTTCGCGCTTCGCCCGATTGTAATTCTCAAATTTGAGATTTTGAAAAATTTGAAAAACTGGGTATTTTTAAAAACGCCCAAATCGGAGCGAAGCTCCTCTGGCTTTAGCCGATTTATGAATTTAGGTCTTCATAACCTGAAAAAGGGTTCAAATTCATGAATTTATGTTGTTTTTAAAAATACCATTTTTTGAAAAAAATGGTACTTTTTGAATGGACTAAATTCATGAATTCAGGTCTTAAAAACCTGAAAAAGGGACTAAATTCATGAATTTATGTCGTTTTTAAAGATACCAATTTTTTTTTTGACCTGTCCTGTCCTGGAACGGTCTTTTGACCATTACTCATGAAGCATAATTTGGCCATTTTTTAAAATTTATCTATACCAATCGGAAATAGACCTAAACTGAGCCATAGTTGCTGCATTTTAAGACCCTCAAAACAGCTGTGGATATCTGAGACTCATCAATTACTGTTGTAAAAACTCTGCTAACAGTTTGTTTTTGGTGTCGAACTATAAATATAATGATGGATTTCATTTTGAACATTGTTTTATCCTGATTTGCTCATGTATGCCAACCGGTCATGCACGATCATGTGCGAAAGCAAACTATTCACATTTTGCGATCTTCTAACACAACGGATATCCACGAGCATGATGCAGACATTGAATAAATGAATTTCACCCATTATGCACCATCTTGGAGATGCACGAAAGCACTTTTCATCCAATTACAAAAAAATTGTTATGGGAATTTCTACACCCTCTGAGACCTGAGGGGGTGGACCCCCTTGGGCTATCTACCACACTTCTACTGATTCAATTGAAATGAAATAACAAATACAGATTCATTGTCAAAAATGATGATTTTGCATGAGCATGAGCGGTTGATATATCCTCAGCACAAAAAGTAAAATAGAAAAATATGGCTCCGTGGTCCACTGGACCCCCCCCTCAGGTCTCTGAAGGTTAATGGACAGCATTACAACTATGAATGAAATGAGACAATGATATCAATTCCGTCAATAACTTAAGACAGCACTAGGTGACATGCCACGCTCAATTACGCGTAATTACACAGGACCCTAAACATCTGTGCTTACGCGTGACATTGTTGCAACATCTGTCGGCGGTCCTGTTATACAGACTTTGCCTCTCATGTGTCTGCATGTATCAGAGACTAAACAATGTGATAGGACCTCAATTTCATGCTCAGGGAAGACAGAACATGCTTAGCGGTTCATCCGTGGTTCAAGCGGCAACGCAGACAACTGTAGACGACGCGCAAACTATAAACGCTTGCCCGCGCGTGTTCATAAACATTCTCATATGTTTTAACAGCATCAGATCAAGTGATTTCTGACTCTTAGTGCACCGCGTATGTACAGTACGCGCGTAGAAGAATATTATGTCTTTAACCACGGATGTTTGGGGTGCTCCGTAATTAAGCGTGAATTACGCGAGGCATGTCACATAGTGAAGCATCGACTAAGTCGAGCAGGGTGTGAAAATACCGTAAGGTCGCATCATGAATAAGTGGATTCTAACTGTCTACTTTACTGAAAGCAGTTAAGTAAAAGAAAAAAGTCTCTCCCTTCAATTACGACTTTTTTGCAAAGTTTAAAAATTCCAAAGTCAAAATCACCCGACGTGTTTCGTCCGAAGACTGTATCAAGGGCAGGTACAAGGGTGTAGAAGGGTCCATTAAATAAATCAGCGGAATAATATTGGCAACTCATCAACTCCGTTCATGACGTCAATTAAGTTTGGGCATTTTCATCGCTATGAAGTGAGCTTCAGCCATTTTGGTAGTAATCGCATTGAATTGTTGAATAAGAATCTCACAGTTAAAATCACTCATTTCCATCCCTCTATCGGCATGAAATTTTAGATGATGTTAACTCAAAGCACTCTTGGAATCTCTGTTACGAATACTGCTTTCATGTTCTTCATATCGAAGTTTAAAAGGTCGACAGCTTTGTTGTCATTGTTTAAAAGCTCTTATCGGGCCACACATTTGAAAATGCTGAACAGGCCAACGTACAACATTTTGTTACAATTCAATTTGTTTTCTGTAGTTTCAGACTGTTAGAGTTGTCGGGAAGAGGGGATAGAAAATTGCCAATGCTTGAAGAATGACTCAATATTGGTCTTCTCAACAGCACGCTGCAGTCTGAGGACAGTTCCAATGCATGTATTGCCTACAGATATGAATGGCTCCGGCGGCGCCAGGATTCGCTCGCCAATCCTGCCAACTTGCCAGCTAACCGCTGTTTTGGTAGAGCGTTCTTCTCCATGTTGAATAATATGCTATGAAAGACCTTTTTTGACATCAAATGTAGTAAATTTACATTATAAGTAGTAAACATTACTGTTTTGTACAAGAAGCTGTGAATGGATATATGTACTATGGCACAAGTGTAAAATAAATCACTTTATTTGTCGTAAATTGAACTTTTTGCCTGAAAATGGAAGCATAATTTTTGCTATATTTTAAGCTTTTTCATGTCATGTTTGGCGATGTTTTAAGCTTTCTTATGTCATAAAAAAGTGCCCTAGTAATTATTGGTGCAGTGGAATCACTAGAGCATCAACATAGGAGGGAACTCTTCAAGCCTCCTGGGTGTTCAGAGCTCAAAATAGCCCAAATATAAAAAATAATAAACTTTTGGTTCATCTTCAAATATGATTTTGATAATTTCAGATCAACTTACACCCAAATCTCTTAATTATTGAAGATGCAATAAGTGAGACAGCATCCCAGTATAGTGTGATATATCAGTAGTTTGTAAATATCCGCAGATTTTAGCATTGTATATGGTAAATGCGAGCATCATTGATATACTCTTTCTGTTGTATGTTTAAGGATTTAGTGGGCATGGATGCATGCATGCAGATCTATATGAGGAACTATGTGAGCACTATGTAGGCCTATAGGTATTCTGTAAGTGTCACTCTGTCTGAAACGAAAGCAAATTCTGCTGCTGCTGATTAAGATTGGACAGTAGGGGAGCGTGGGGGAATGACGACTTGGGGGTAATGGCGACACCTGCGATTTTAAGTCATCAGGGCAACGTTGGAATCTGCTTGCTGCTACATGAGAAAATTATAACGACATGATTGACTCTCGACAATCAGATTCAAATATTTCTAGCATAATCAGCTCTCAGCCGCAATTGAAATAAAAATGACATTTTGATTTTTTCCCGAAGACGGAGGTGAGTGAATTCGTAACAGGAAGACATTAAATCAACGCTATTACGTTAGTGCTTTGTAATTTTGGAGTTAATAATGATGATAAACATACGCAGAAAAAGTCGATAAGTTGATTTTAATTAGGATAAATTAAGCAGAATTGAAAATGCATTTGAGTGGGGTTATCATGTGTCGCCATTAGCACATATTAATATAGCATGTCCAGGGTCGACGGCAAGGGTGTTCCATTTATTGCATCTCCAACACCTTCCCTAAAGTCAGGTGTTGCAGGCGTTGCATGTGTGCCCTCTTCAGAAATTACGGAAATAATCTTTAATAAGCTGCAGCTTCACGAAGTTCAAATCAGTGCTGACTGCTGACTCTAGGCTCCGGACTGATTCGAGGTTCATTCTCATTGACGTGTGGCCAAACTTTGCGCTCGTGCGATGAATAGCAGTGTGTGAAGTATGTCAGCGCAGTTTACCATTGTGGCCCGCCATAAACACGGTGGTGGGTGCGATTCAATTTTCGCGCAATTATGAATATTTTGAGATTTAGTGATTAGAAGTTTACAATTAGCAAAGCTCAAATTATTTTTAGCTTCTAGAACATTTTTCATTGAAAGTTAATAAAGTTCCCGAATGTATTCTACTGTGACTTCTGCAGGGGTAACACACGCATGTAACTGCACATGTATTGGTTAATGAAGGTGTTTCATATCAAGAATACTACTCGAATTTTTAATTGTTGATAAACGTACTGGGCAAAGTTATTACAAGTGTTCTATTATTTCTTATACCAGTAATAATTGATATATACTTAATTAATGATAATTAGTGCATTGCATAAATGCTGGTATTTCAACTAAATGTCCAGCTTATCAAAAGTTGTAGAAATCTACTTTAAATGCTTGATTTAGATCGTAGGCTTTTATTGTAGACTCTTGCACAATTAAAAAGGTTTCTTCATAAGTTATTTGGAGCAAAACAGACACCTGCATCTACATGTAGATGCAACTATGTAAATCGGACCGATTCTGAAGTACTTGCATGTGAAAAGAAACCCCGAAAACCTGCGTCGCCATTATCCACTCCATGGGGTAATGCCAACAAATATGAAATGGGATGGGCATCGATATTGCTCGTACTATATCTGTAGATGTCAACAATATGTGTGATTGAAATTTGAAACGTGGAGCCGGTTATATTGGTATAAATCCTTCAAAAAGGTTTCCTCATTCTCCCTTTTTCCCCTATGACTTTTCATATAATGATTAGATTCGATCGATGTGGATTTTGGATCAGGTCAATTCAGTTCCATAATTTCAGCTGAGGATGAAGTCTTCATATTTGATCATTGTATGAATTCACAACTTGAAACCAGCTCGATAGTTTTATTGAGTTTACCAAAGATCCGGTCAGAAGAAATCTTCCGAAACGGACGACTGTGAAAGTCGTGGCTAGTTTCCGTGAATGCACTCTGAGTCTTCCTATAAAAATATAGTCAATCGATACCTGCATGCTACTTACCAAGGGCATGAAAACGAATTGAGAAAACAAGGAAATTCCCGGAGACAAAGGACGCTTGATATATTGTATAATCACCCGATGATCTAGACTGCATCCCATCAGTGGCATGATGATTATCAAGAGCACCTTTGCAAGATACTGAAAGATTGTGGTGTGTATGGTGATTTGCCGAGTCACAATCACATGTAATCTCTGGGACAGTTCCATACTTCTTGATTTGTTGCGAATGTCTGTGAGGTAGAAAATAGCATTTGCCTCTCCCATCAGGTGAGTTCGAATAGTAACCTCGCCATTCCCTGCTGCAGAATAGAAGCGTGTTGAATTAATTGCTGCAACGCTGAAGACTCGCCGATCGTCGACAGCAGCTGTCAATTCAAAGATGTCATCAGGTGATGTGTCATTAATGTCAATTTGAAAAGCCACAGTTCTCTCTTGATTCTTTGAAACATTTCCAACACGATTTGGGAATAGGATGATGCCGGCATTGAAAGTTTCTACCTGTTCCAGACTGATAATGATGTAAAGAATACTCAGGAGAACTGAAAGATGATGCAGCGACCTCGTCATTGTTATGAAGTTAATCGTCGACTTAACGTGCGTACTTTTAAGTACAGTACATGCATCAGATGCCAATTAGCAGATAACTTATTATGAAGTGGTCATCGATCATCAATTATCTGTAAAACACATGTACTGAAAAAAATGATCAGAAGCAACATAAAGCTATTAAGTAAATGACGTTTGCACAAATCGTATTGAAGAGGCCTAGAATGACGAATTTTTAGCCATCAGCAAAACAGTAAGGTGAATAGCGATACGTCGACCTCATGTCGGCTTTTGAAGTCTGCTTATGAAAATATACTCTAAAATGAACAAAGTACTTTTTTTAGGACTTTTTTGCAAGGACCTCCTCAGGTCACTTCTGTCGATAATGGAATTCATAAAAACGGTGAGTCAGACATTGAAATAATAGTCAGGAGGTACTTTTAGAGAATATGCGGCAATATACAAACAACAGGAATCCATAAAGAGCTTTGTTGATTAATTGTAAAGATCATATTAAAAGTCAGCGTCTCATCGAGAGCATAGGACACCAATACTTAAGTCCAAACAAGTCCATGAAAGTCCAAATATGGTACATGTACATGTAAGTCCTCAATCGGACTACACTGTAAAATGTACACAGTCACTAACAGAGACAATTTATTAGTCATATCAGCAGTTTGCCTAGCTTTTATCTAAATGGAGAAGTGAACAAGCAAAACATTGTCGATATTATGCTAGAGGAAACCTCATTGGATGGACTTCCAAGAATATTGGTGATACTATGTTCATGGCGGCGATTTCAGCAGTGGCTATTTTCTACATCAGCCAGTCGTCCGAGGGATTATGCAGAAAACTCTAGCCACCGTACACGAAGTTTATGGCATTGAAATAAAAACTAATTCACTCTCAAGGTATAGAATATTATAGGAGGAGCACAAAAAACATTTTAGCAGCCCTAAATTTGAAGCATAAGTGACAAGCTATAAAAATCACAACAGAGTCTTGCGTTGGTGACAGCTTCCTCGAGAGTGATTGCTCTCTATCGTAATCTCACCAAGGTGATCAAGTGTCATGTGAGAAATCGACATCACATTTTCATTGTCATTTGACGTTTAAAATCTTTGGAAGACAAGAGTCGCGTTGACGAACAATCAGCTTAGGATTGCATGCTTACGAGACTGTTCAGAAAAAGAGGCTGTCACATAGGACTCATAGTGAATCACAATTCACATGCAGAGTAGTAAACATTGGGTAGTCTAGGGACTTCAGTGTACCTTTCATTTAAATATCAGTATCTATTTCTCACATCATTTCATTCTGTAGTCATGGATGCCGGCATGATTTGAATGTTCATGTACTTGCAAAAGTGTTTGAAAATTAACTGAAATTTCAGATCGCGTCAAATTAATTATTTCATGTAGTTCATGGTGTCTGCTGCAGAAATATATGAATCCACTTTGGAGCGAAGGCCTATGGTCTGGGAGCACGCGACGCCACTGTGTACACCCTATGCCTACTTCGAATCTCCGCGTCTGCCGAGTTCTAATGAGTTCCTCTTCTTGTCAGACGGGATCAAAGAAAAGCACATGTAAATCCAATGGGACGAAGATTGCAGTTTTTGGCTAAAATGAAATTTTGTGTGTTTTCTTTGATTAAACGAAGCGCACTAACCCCAGAGTCATAATGTTTGACATGGAAAGTCTTCAGGTCATTTCCTATGATGTGCATGTCCTATTACCATGCATCTAATCGGCAATGTATGTGAAAATGTGGTTGAATGTGGATTAGTTGCTCAAAATGCTTGCGTTTGCCGACATTAAGAGGCTCACCAAATCTAAATGTGTTTAGCTTTATAGACAGGTGTTCATGAACATGAAAGAAAATGTCCTGAAGACATTCCATGTCAAAAATTATGACACTGGACTTAGTACTTTTCATTTAATCAGAGAAAACATAGAACATTTCATTTTAGCCAAAAACTGCAATCTGCATCCCATTGGATTTACATGTGTTTTTCTTTTATCTTGTCTGACATGAAGAGGAACTCACTAGAGCTCGGCAGACGTGCCGATTCGTAGTACGCATTTGGTGTACATCTTTATGTGAGAGTCTCACTTTCGGCCTCGTTCCCTGCAGAAATTCGCTCTGGCTGCCGGACTATGACTCAGCTTTGTTGCCTCGGCTATACTGTGATTTTTTGTCAGTTCTAGTCAGTTTAATTCATTACTACTGTGCTGCAGAGTGACGTCGTCGAAGCCCATGTCACGCATAAGAATGCACTTTGAAATAGAAGTATTTGTCACACTTGTGCAAGTACCATTATTTTTGAAATATTTTTCACGGCATGGGGGGCAGATTGGTTGAATGAAATTTCTCATTGAAGGAGGAAAGGTTTCCGGTATTGGCGGAAAGAGCCTTCGTTTGACTGAAATTTTAAATGTTTGACAAAGAGGAAAAGCGAAGAAATCAGGCAATTCCTTACACAGTTTGGTTGGAGCATCATTTACGTCTTGACGACCTGTTAACTACTTGTGCATGTTCGGCAACTTCAGTATCCCAGATATCATCTTCATCACATCGTCAAAAACTTTCTCAGTCAACTTGAGAGAACTGAATTTCGTGGTCTTGTATATAGTTTGTGATATAAACGCATGCTGTGTGTAATCCGGGAAGAATCAAACCCTTAAACCCTCTGAGACTTTAGGGGGGTCCAGTGGACCCCAGAACCATATTTTTCTATCGACGGTATATCAGCCGCTCATGCCTATGTAAAATCATCATTTCGAACAATGATTCTGCATGTGATAGTCCATCTCAATTGAATCGGTAGAAGCATAAGACAGGCTTAAGGGTCCACTGGAACCCCTCTAAGGTCTCAGAGGGTGCAGAAAGTCTAATCCACAACTTTTGCCTTCAGATGAAAAATGATTTTGCTATGCAACATGTATCATAATGCAACATGTCCATAATAGCACGTTGCATGAAATTCAACTAGCTATTGCTTGCATCATGCTCTTGGAAGTGCGCTGCACTACTACAGGTTCGCAAAATGCGAATATTTTTCTCTCACACATGATCGCGCGTGACTGGTTGGCCTACATGAGCAGCTCGGCATAAATCAATGTTCAAGATGAAAGCCATCAACATATTCATAGCTCGACACCAAAAGAAGACAGCTGATAAAGTTTTCATCATAGTAATTGATGAGTTTGAGATCTCCACAGCTGTTTTTAGAATCTGTTTTTAAATAAATTTAAATTAATGGACAAATATTAGTGTTCTGTTGCACAGAATAAATCAATTTCAATAAAATTAGCTATCTGAGGCTTCGTTGTAGCAACAAATGACGTGAAACAGCCTCCTAATTCAACTGATTTTGTGCCAAATGCTGTTTGTTGACTTATAAAAACACCTTTTCGTACATGTTTACAAAGAAGGCTGAACAACATAGCACTCCGAGGATTAATCACATCGATCTGCTATACGTAAACATCACTGTTTTACTAAAACTTCCCCACTGTTTTGATATCAATATGAGCAGAGAACCTGAGAGTTTGTAAAAGGGGTCGATTAGGGTGTGAAAAAGCTAAGGTCTTGCGGGTTAATATCATTTCAAAACTGAATGATGATATTGAGGATTATCGTAAAAAGTGACTAAAAGCAAATTTATCTGAATTTTTCTGTTGCCATATGTTGATGGTCAAATTGGGGTGGCGTGAAGAAGGACCTATAAGAAGGAATAGGGTTCGAATGTTTCTTCTTATGGTTGCAATGAATGAGGAACACAAACGCATTGTTATGAGGAATACGCCTTTTCCTAGCAATCGAGTTTTTAGCGCCATAAAACGCCGGACAAGAATGTCTAAGTGACAAAATGTAAGATCACTCGAAAAAAAGGACAATGAGATTCGAAATTATCAAAGAAGGATTAAGACAATGTTTGAAGAAATGATGCGTAAATTAAAATTGAATTTGAAAGACTTGAAGAAAGGTGAGCTCTCACCAACGAAGAGAGTTGCTGAATCAGCTAACGTAAAAAAGGCAGTCTTTAAAGGAGTAGAATCCTTGAACATTGATATTTTTATTTAAATTACAATATAGTGATGACATAGTTACATTAGACATAGATAATTACATTGTATCTATATTATTATTATTACATAGGCTATTTATTACTTTATTGCATTATACATAGATACATTACGAAATTTAATTATGACATATTGACCTATCTAAACAACTACTGTTTCGCAATGAAATTTGCTATAGATCACTTTATCGTCCAAAAACAACCAACTACAGTCCAAAAACACAAACTCTGACGTTGACGCAATATTATGCTATCATAAGTGTATGCTGCACCGCAAGCAAATCAGAATGCAGCCTTTGCTCTTTGTCGCTTTTTTATCTTCCCTTATATATATACCACGAACATTCCATATTGTGGACACTGGATAATTATGCTCGAGTAGAAGCTTGGGAATCTCACACGGAATTTGACTGAGAAATTCATCGGAGATATGGGCAGGAATGATTCTTAGATGAATGTAAATTTTAAACGTAAGTCCAATGTTTTTTATGTCAAACATTAAGGTTAAAACATTCACGTACTACATACCGGTCTGTAATCTCTATTGTCAGATCTCATGCAATAGTCAACTTTTTTAACTGCAAAATTGAAAAGTGTTTTGTCCTCGGAAATCAATTTTTTTGTTAAGCAGATAATTAGCTTTCATTAAGAGGAAATAATAGGAATATAAGCCTTAAATAAGCTGCATAGTGTTCTACCCATGAAACACTGCAATGTCCAAAGGTGACACCATTTTAGTTTGGTGACATGTGGCATCAGGATAAATTCAAATGTGCTCTTGCAAACACCACTGATACCTATAATTTGGTAATACTTTCATGAAAAAAAGTACATTCAGTAATGCGAATTATCCTTGCGCAGCTGCAACCAATGAATAGACATAACAAGTTCATGCGCTGACGATGACAAACAACAATTCAAGGAAAACAATAACAATGATCAAAGACAGTTATCCGAATACTTTTAAGAAAAGAGATTTATCATTGAGACCTAGGGTTTGATTTAGTCTAGGAGTTTTATCATTTATTAACAACGCTTCTACTATACGAGTTCCAAATTCACTACGTCCTGTGTATTCAACTGAATACAATTATTGATGTCATTACTACAGTTTGGACATATGTTCAGATGGCTACTTACCGCTGAGTTACCTCTTATTTGTTCTTTTGTTATTTGATGCAATCTGCGTTTCGTTTGTCCCAAGTATTGGGTATCAGGATCAACCCGACATTCAAAATGATACACAACGCATGATCGCATCAGCTTATTGTTTTATCTTTCAGACTAAAATACTGTCCTGTTTTACAAGTATTGAATATTGTTTTAACATCATGGTCCAATTTCCTAAATACTTTAACAAGTTTGCGTTGGAATTTTATGGGTGTTTTGTCTACAAACGAAAGTATCATAATCTTGGTATCCTCCCATTCATCTTTCTTCGTTACTTTGTTATCCGTATTATATTTTATTTCCAGGAACTGCTTTATCAAAGAGTTGATGAAGTCAATGGGATATGAGTTGCTTAATAGAATTTTGTGATATTTTTAATCTCTATGTCGCAAAGTTTCCAGCTTGAGCATACATTATACGCTCTATGCAACATTCCTATCACAAGGGTACGTTTCCATTGGATAGGGCAGGTAGCATTATAATTCATTAAAAGACCTGTATATGTATTTTTCCTAAAAATCGATGTGGAAAGGCCATTACTTTTGTCAATTTCAACATCTAAAAATGAAATGATATTTTTACTTTTCTCTACCGTCAACTTTAAATTGGGGTGTTGTGAATTCAAAAAATCATTAACTAATCTAAGTGAGTAATGTGACTGCACAGAAATCCACATTCGAATGTTCAAACAATGTTCCGCTCGTAATGAATATCTTCCCACCATGAACGCATGTGACACATGAATATCAATTGTATGAGTTAATGCCAAGTCACGTATGGTGTTCGTTGCCCTCCTGAGCATGTTTAACTGCGCAATAAACCACTGGGCCCATAAATGCAAAAACGTAGACAGTATTGACGGAATCCAACTGTATAAAAATATGTGTGAGTTCCAACAACCAACTATTCTTTCAGATATTCTTGCTGGATTTTATTTGTATGCTACTGCACCACTATAATTATTTTGTACTGAAATGTAATTATCGTACTACTATCCTTTGTGGAGCATATGCGCGATTTTTGAAGCGGTTTATGGGTAGGTGACGTATGCACACGTAGGTATGTGTAGCCAGTTCATGTAATCATATATTGTGCGGCACGCAACACTGATTGGTATGTTGCACTTACTGACCGTTACTTTTCTTTGAAATAACGTCATATCACTATAATTTAAAAACACAAAAAAATCCGCAATTAGTTAGTTGGACCCACTCACTTTTCATTATTCATGTAGACTTTAGAATGCAAAATATTATTCTTAATAAAAAATAATTATAGATGTACCTTCTGACTGCATGCATTAACATGCACAATTATGCCATAAAAGGACACATGACCGCTACTGCAGCAGTCCTCATGTGTGCTCAAAAGTGCGGAACTCAAAGAATTTTAAGCATATTTTAAGCGTTTTGAAAATTTTGGTCCACGCGTTCTCTCAACTTGATTGCCCACTACTGTGTTATAGCCATTCTGTTTTTCTATTCTATGAGGCCGCATCTTAGCCAACACTGCACGTTGCATCAAGCCGCTGTACAGCCAATAATTTGATGAGTTTGGCTCTTCCGCTTTCCTATTTTCGAGAGGGATCACAATTAGATATCTGTCTCCTTCTATCAATTTTTCATGTCGTAGATAGTGGATGAACTAAATAGTCTTGATGTCTAATATATTCTAATTGCTTCAAATGATCTGTTGAATACTGATATCAACTCTAATAGGCAATCTGAAAAATCTGTCTAGGCAGCTTGTAAATTGTAACTAGTGGGAATGCACTACACTGTAAATCGCTCAATGCCAATTACATACGAAGGATGCATACCAAAATATTTTTTTGGTGTATATCTGTATATAACTGTATGCTTTTCGTGCGGTTTCTTGTGGTATGCTTTACATGCGAAAGCCATACCAGCACAATGTTAAAAGAAAGCATCTATTATGTTTAAAGTATGTTGGTTTAAGGCCTTTTGTCAATAAAGATCACACTAATGTTACTACTGTTTTGTAAGTAGTGAGATAATGACATTTAAGAGTCATACTTTCAATACTGAATTCGATTTTAATGCATGCAAATCTAAAGCATTTCATGAATAATCAATAACTATTCAACTATCAACGATTATGCATCATGTAATTTTGGAATTAAGCATATTATCAATCCAAAATGGAAACACATTGTAATTCATGAACGCAAAAATCGTTTTGTTTGAGATATATAAGTCAACATGGTTCCACAAATGATATCGCTTGAATGAATTGATATCAATCAACTTAGTTCATTAAGTAGAACTGACTAAGCGTCTAGTTAAAAGTTGCTAGACAAGTAGCAACGACGACAAACTCGTGGAGCAAAATATTCACAATGAATCTAATCTAGTGAAATGTCACACTATCAAAAATAAAAATTAATGACTGGTATTGCTAAAAAGATTTATTTGACAGCAGTATGTAATATATATATATATATTTATATTTTCTATGTGACTTAAAGCTTTACATACCAAATACATACCAGAGGCATACGAATAAGGATGAATTTTCATCGGGTCTCTTACATAAAACATACTAACAACTCGTATTTCAGTGTAAAACAGCCAATCGCAGATGGAATAGTTCGTATCGCTACATACCAATCACATACGAAAGTAAGTGAGGTTTCGTATGGAAAACATAGCAGATCTCTGTAACATGCGAGAATCTCCCATCAGATGTTAGTTTCAAATTGTATGTGAATTATGGTATATTGTTGTATGTAATTTCCGTTTCCAGCGATTTACAGTGTACAGCAGTCTCCGATTTGGAAAGGTCCCGTGATTGCAATCCCTAGTCTCAACATTATGCGAGCTGCTGCATTGATTTTGCAAAATTAGCTTGTACCGATACCATGTGACAAATTGATAACAATTCATCGACAATCTTGTTCATGTCGCTGTTTACTTTTGCATGTGCCGAATCAATGAATCAATGTCAAACAAACAATAGAAATGCGGCTATAGTGTAAGTATATTAGGCAGAGTAGCAACTCATCATTAATTAAATCTTCAGTGTGTGTGCAGTTTCTGTTTTATTAAATGAACTCGAGTTGAGCCCCAATGCCATTCCGGAGAAATCTACACGGATTTGAAGATCGAAGAATAATATTTCACAATTTGTCCGTTTCATGACAACCTTGGACAGGTAATGTTTTTCTATTTAGAAATTCGGGCAACTTATGCTCATCCTTATTAATAAGAGTAGTTTTTAAGTGCAATTATATCACAAACTATCTGCCACTGAAAGAGGAAAATATCATATTCAAGGACAATGATCATAATTAACTTTAAAAGATGCACATGGATCCAGAATATTATTCAGATAAGAGAAATGAAAAATAAATGCAGCATCATGCCGATGAAAATTGAATTAAAAAATTAGAAATTTCAGTTAAGAAGCACAATAAGATCGCAACATTTCCATGAAGCATTGCACTATAATGTGGTTCATTTAGTTTCCTTGATCATCCGCTTTACAGTTTAACTAAGACACCTGTTAGTAAATTTGCATTTATTTTGATATCAAATAAGTTTCATACTACTTTTATTCACCAAATCGCTAGTATATAAACACAAGAACAATTAGCAAAGATTTTGATTCCTAAAAATTGATCAACTATTTTTTAGACCACAGGAACGTAATCCATGCAAAAAACTGAATCTTTTGATATAAAAATTAATTGTTCACTGTATGCTGACATTCTCTTTAATCGACACTATTTCTGATATATACTTACTATATGAGTTTGAACTTGGCTGCCACTGATTAGACGGTGAAGATATGGCTTGTCCGTGCATTTTTCTCTATCAAAGTCGGCCTGACCAATGATATGAATTAAATTGTTTGAAAGTTAAAGTGTACACTTTGTACATGGTTATATCAACAGTTCGCAGTGCTAAGCTACATTAAAAACATTAATGTGTAAATGACAGTGTTACAATGAAAATATATATTAGGATTTAGAGGGATTGTATTTTTTACGGAATTGCAATCTTGGGACTACAAGATGCGGAATCCAGGAAGATTTGCGACCAAGTTATATAAAGGTCACGATTGGGTGACAAACGTTGTCCGCTGTATGATTGTTGCGGCATCACTTTATAGCCAACAATGAAACTTTAGCGATAATGAGTCTTATTCAGATTGCGATTCTATCCGATTCATTAGAACTTTTTTGCTACAACTGCTTTGTTAATTTTTGGTCACAATGTAGGCTGTAACCAGCCAAATACCAGCCATAATGATCAGACAATTGCAACAGACAATATCAGACAATGAGCCACCAAAAGTGTCGGTTTTAAGCAGACAATCAGACAATTGCCAATCAAAACATCAGACAAGACTGTATACCTTTCTAAAAATATTGTTGCGATTCTGCGATTCTGCACTAGCGAATTATATAGGCACTCCCAACCGCATCAGTTCCCTATCTCTATCTTTTTGTCACTACTCGCACTCCTGGCACACTAGTGCTTATTATAAATCAATATTTGATGGTGGTGCATAGCAGGTAGAGTGTCGACTCAAAAAAGTATCTGTATGCAGTGAAAATCCAATATGAAAGATTCAGTTCTTTGCGGAGATTGCGTTCCTGCGGCCGAAAAATTATTTGAGCAGTTTTTATATAGCTAATTTTTTTACAATTATTCCTGTGTTTATATACTACCGGCGTGAAGCCACTTTATAAGTAGTATGAAACTTTCTATATATGAAAAGGAATGAATATTTGCTAAAACGCTTCCCAACTAGGCTGATTATCAAGGGAATTTTATGAACCGCATTATAATGGAGGTCACCATGAAAAAGTCGAGATCTTATTGTGCTTTCTTGGTTGAGATTTAAAGTTTTCAATAACAATTTCATCGGTATACTTTTACGATCTACTAAATTTATGTTTCATTTTTTGAATCTGAATAGTAAAGTGGACCCATTTACATCCTTTAAGCTGACATCAATGATAATAATTGTCTTTGATTATGTTATCTTGCTCTTCCATAAAGTGGCAGGTTTTGTGATGTGACCATACTCAAGAAAATGCTCCTATTGATAAGGCTAAACATTGAAATGATAGCAATCCATCTAATTGCTAATTAAGCAGGCTACATTACCTCTCCGAGGTTGACATGACGTTGAGTATTTGCAAAACACTATTATTCCTTCTGCATTGCTGTCATGATCACTCAAATACGTGAAAATCTCTCGAAAAGTGTAAAAATTTGCACATGTCCCGGTGAAAAAACTGTTGGGATCTACCGGTCCATTGTCGGGAAGCCGGCCGGATCCCGACCAGATCCCGACAGTTTTTTTTCACTGGGGTGGTACCGGGTCTCAACTCGAGTTCATCTAAGAAAATCGAAACTGTATTCACATTGGGGATTTAATTAGCACTGAGTTGCTATTCTACCTAATCTACCTACTCAATGCTTTGATGGAAGTTGGGTCGTTTCCTCTCTCCCTAAACCCAGATGATTACATTAAGATGCAGAAATACAAAGAAAAGGTTGTTTGCATCTCTCAAGAATGCATCTAATTTTGCCCATATGGAGATGGGTAGTGTTTCATCTCTGACAGAACTGAAGTTTCTCGGTATTACGTTTGACAGTACTAACAAATTTAGAGCAGAAACTCGTCCTGGCTGCCTGGCTCTTACAAGTTCCATTCATTCCAGTAGTTAGTGTAAAAAGGAAAGTTTTACTACTTTGATCAAAACCTGCGGTCCAAGCGAGTAGTAACCCCGTGGCAAATTCAAGTGCAAAATGCGAAACGATGAGTCATCAGGCTGACGCCCCCCCCTTGAAGGAAGGGAGATGGCCAAGGATGTGTTGGGAGGAATGGGTCCGTGAGGAGGAGCGATGTTCATGAAACCGCCCCCCCCCAAACGACTCAAGCGACCAAGTTGGTTGATTGGTCGAAAAGACCAAAGTTGTTCAGAATCATGTGAAACAAACTTCTATCAAGGTTTCAGGTTGAAATTCGCATAAAAAATTTTTTTTGAAAATGTTTCACTACGGTGGTCTCGACACTTAGGATTTTTTCGTGAAAAAAAAAATTCAAAATGTTGGAATGGAGTTCCGAGACTCATCCCATCGTGTTTGTCGTCAAAAGTTGGGTCAGTGAAGTTTTGGTGAAAAACCGCCCCCCCCCCCCAACGACTCAAGCGACCAAGTTGGTTGATAGGTCGAAAAGACCAAAGTTGTTGAGAATCATGTGAAACAAACTTCTATCAAGGTTTCAGGTTGAAATTCGCACAAAAAATTTTTTTGAAAATGTTTCACTACGGTGGTCTCGACACAGGATTTTTTCATGTCCAAATGTGAAATGTCGCTTTTTTAACCAACTTTGACGATGAATAGCGGAAGATTGGAAGTGAATGAAGAGCTCGGGTTTCTTTTAGGGGAAAGACCGCGCTTTGTTCTCTAGGATACACTCTTTTCAGATGCGTGGCAGGCTCCGTTTCCAAATGAGAGCCTGTTGAAAATCGAGTTTTTGCGCATTTTCTAAGATTTTGGAACTTTTGAAAAAACGACCGATTGTTTTAACTCGGCTTCTAGTCATCGTAGAGGGTCGAGGGATGACTTAAATGAAAGGGGAGAGCAAGAAAACATGACACTCAAAATTTGGAGTCAATCAGAGCACTATAACCAGAGATAGACGGGTTTAAAGTTTTTGGATGATGGGTATTACGTCATCAGCTGATCGCCACGGAAACCGACAGAGACTTTTCATTTAGAGGAGAGCGATTGTCAAAGGTAGGTCGTCTCTCTGAGCTCCGATGATAGCTTTGAACATTCCAAATTCCGGGTTTCTGTACGAAACCGACTTAGAAGTTTCATTGCTGAAGTCAGGTAAGGCGTCAGACTTAGAGGTTCGCCAGGAGATGGCCTTCGTCTCCAGGCCATAAAAGACTCCAAAACTTTAAAGGCTTGTAACTTTGCTTCTACAAGTCCGTTTGACTTGATTCAAAAAAGGTTCGGTTGCTATTGACCTTCCCTAAGTGATAGACTACTTATAAAATTTCATAAGTAGTGCTAAAAAGTTGAAACATTTAAATTCACTAGTTCTGGAGGTATAGTGCATGTACATGTTATGTACATGTTATATACATGTTATATATATGTTATGTATATGTTATGATAGTATAATGCTCTACAGGAGGTGTTTTCGACCCTGCTGAAGTCAATGAAAGGATTTTTAATGATGTCTGATCCAGTCTTCTCATGGTATAAGTGGCTTTTCACTGAAAGCGAGCAAGACACGGAGAGTTTTGCTGAAATATTCCACTGACAGGGTGTTCCTTCGGGACGGCGGACGATGCCGTAGTGATAAGTGTGGCAAGGGAGTGTGTCATACTTTTAGACCGAAACCGCTGGGGCAACTCATGTCTCATGTTGGGCATTTGACACAGTTCTCAACGTAGCACTTTGAACGCCAATCGGTTGAGTTTTAGCTATCTTGTCATGGGTGGCCTCTAAACATCTCCATTGGAAAACGCTGGTGAATCAAGCTCTCTACGGCTTGCTATCAAGCTGATCAAAGTCTGTCAACCTCATACCAACTCCACCGGTTTTCATGTCTGGCGATGAAGTCATGGACGGTGCAAGTCACGGAGATTTTCGGTGTCATACTTCCTGTGGGTGGGCGTTTTTTCGAGACAGCGGTGAAGTCCGTAGCGATGAGTACTGCACGGGACTTGGGCAATGGTAATCCTTGTGAAACCTCTCTGCGTCATGTTTCCAAGTGGTTGCCTTTCGTCTCAACGTTGTACTCTGACCGCTAGGGCGACATTTAGCTATCTGTCACAGGTTACTTCATAAAATCTCCATTGCACTTGTCTCCCGACAGTTGGCCAACCATGGGAGAATGAACCATCAGTTCTTTTAAGAACTGTCTCTATCACGGAGACGAAATAATGAATGGAATGAAGGGAGGACATTCATGCGCCACACGCAACACATCACAGACTTCTCTCTTCGCTAATGAACAAGCTCTTGTCAGTGTCGTCAGAAACTTTATCATGTTGTACAAAGGTTTTACTGCAGCACAGGTTGATGTATAGTTAGAAAGATTGATCATCAACGTTGTATTCGTAAGTCTAGTCAGAAACTGTATCATGGTTTGTAAAGCAAAGTTAGTGTAGTCAGAAACTTTATCATGTTGTATAAAGGTTTTACTGCAGCACAGGTTGATGCATAGTTAGAAAGTTTGATCATTGAAGTTGTATGACTGACCGAACTCATCACAGCATTAGAAAGTTTTATCGAAAATGTTTTACTGCACAGTGTAGATTGTCTTCTAACTTACTTTCACAGTGGTAGAAAGTTTTATTGGAGACAGTTGCCAAATGTTTCCCTATTAGAGAATTCAAACTTCATGACTGCTAAATTAGCTTCATCAGGTTTAGTAAAAGCAGTTTTCTACTGCAGTAAGACTGCGAGTTTAGAATGTTATTTGAAAGCAGTGTTCACCACAGCGCTAGAAAGTTTTACTGCGCTGTGTAGATTGTTTCACACAAGGTTTTATAGTTAGCGTTGAATGTTTTATAAAACCAGATGTTGTTACAAACGTTGAGTGTGTGAGAGCTAGTTCCATGACATTGAATCGCATGGGTTGTAAAAGTCCATAATCCAAGGCTATGCTCCTCTACGGTTGGATTTAGGGTTTTATATTACATGCGTTAACCGTTCGTGTAGAATATGTGAAGCACATGTTTGCTTAAATGCAAATGTTGAAATAAGTTTGTAAGAAGTCTTTGACAGGTTGTTGTGAAACGTAGCGAACGTTGAAAAAAGTTTTATAAAATGTTTCTGCAGTCACACTCGTTAGCGTACCAGCTTTGCTAAATCTGTTGTTTGCCTTCATCAAATTGAATGCGTGTGTAGACTGTTTTGTAAATAAGGACAGCGTGTTTGCACTCTACATCGACAGCATGCAAGTATAGACATAACAACCTGTAACGTTGTTAGTCGAATGCATATGAGTTAGGAAATACTCAAAGCATGTGTGAGATAAAAATCAACCTGCTAGATGAAGTGAAACACAAGTGTCACAACTATTTTACGGGAAATAAAGGAGAACTGTGACAACGTTTACACTCATCATAGACAGATGAACATATAGTCTAACTTTCTGACATTCAAATGAAAGTCGTAAACATGAACTGCGGTGTAAGGAACTTTATGTCAACAACTTTATGTTGGTAAAACTTTCATAGATTGCAGTCACGTTGAAAGCTGATATAAAGACCTGTAGAAACGCATAAGTCTTAGCTCAACGACTTGGCCATTGAACTCACACAATGAACACGTCTGTGTAGAAAACTCATTTGTAGGAAACAGCAAAGCTTGTCATTGAATGATCAAGACTGACTGACATAACGGAATTATTTCATGAGTATGAAACAGCGAACATTAGGACTGACCATGAGCATGAAAGGTTAGAATCAAAGTTTGCTTTTCATGCACATGACAAATGAAACCGTGTCTCATTTCTAAACGAAACGTACATTGCTTGTAAGTTGATAATGGAATCAACATTGAAACCTACATCAAGTGATTTTCTGTACGAATGCAGACGATGTAAAAATGATGCACGGATTGACATTTAACATTGCTTGCAATAGTCAACACGCTGCCATTCAAAATGTTTATCATAAAACCTATCAGTGAAAAACTCCTCCGGTGCCCACAAAGAATCATAAGTGCTCTCTGACGCCTGTTTTTCTCGCTAGCCTCTCAGCAGATGGAGTAGAACACAAAGATGAATGATAGCGCAGCCGGTGGGCGACCGTCTGTCGCGCTAGCCCCTCAGCAGATAGAGTAGAGCACAAAGATGTACGCGCTCTCTCTGGCACCCGTCTGTCACATTAAACAGAGATCTATCGCATCTGTCCCACGAGCAAGGATGCAGGAACGCATCGCCATCTCCGACCTCCCACCTGGCTGATTCCCACACAGCTCATTGCTATCGCGTCGGAAGGGAGATTCACGCGATAAATGCATCTAAGTTTGTTGAGTGGTTGAGAATGGCAGTCAATTAAAAAATATCACTTCCCTTTCGTCCACCAACCATAAGCTTAGAGCCATTTGATTGCGCGAACCAGACATTTGAAAGACTGTATCATTCTCATATAAAGCAGAGTGTCTTACAGTTTACTATCATAATCATGTCCGAGAAGCCGACTGCTCAAGTTACCCCATATAGGATTACTTATATGGGCGAAACCTTTCTCTCCGATGAGAGTGAGGATATAGTATTTCAGTTTATGAAATACTATTCCTTGTTCGATGAATCGAACGTCATACCTCCACCCGAATCCCCGATGATGGATCTACAGGAATCTCCGAGTGAGAGCGAGACGGTGGGGAGTGAGGCCGAGACGGTGACGAGTTAGGCCGAGACGGTGGAAAGAGAGGAGATGATGTGGAGTGAGGACTCGGAAAGTGACAACATAGAAAGTGAGGAAGTGGAAGCGAGTGAAGATAACATTGTGATATCGGATGATAAAGTAAGAGTTTTACACATGCATACGAATGACTATCATCTCAACTCATTCATGTTTTCTTTCAGTGATGGAGTGAGTGATGGGCGTTCTTTAGTTCATAAAATCATCATGCACACATACAGCACACTGTTTCACCACATTTCCTCGTGAATGCATCATGAGTTCTTATAAGAACTTCCTTCTAATGCAGCTAAAGCGGTCCCAAGCCCGCCACATATCTTCGGATATGGAATGCAGAGGGGAAGGTTATATGATGAATGGAATGAAATGGGGGGACACTCTTGCACCACATGCAGCCACAAACACATTTCTATCTTCATTAAGATGACATTCAATCACTTGAATTCTAATGTGACTTAATCCTTAGATCTCAGTACAGTCAACTCTCTAACGTGCTTGTTAAACCTATTATCTCTAACTTTACAAACACTGAAAGGATTCTAACATGATTTCAAACTTTATAAACATCAACTTTATTTCTAACGTTACAAACAGTGAAATGCTTGCGACATTATTTTATATTTTACCTATTTTGCAAACAGTGAAATGCTTGTCACTTTATTTATACTTGACCTATAAATTGCTAAAGTCCATCATCTATGGGGATAGGGTTAGCTACGGTTGGATTTAGGGTTTTATATAACACAAATGAACGATCTCTTTTAGTGTAGAATACGTGATGCATATGTTCGCTTTATAAAATGACTTTGAATGTAAGACTTAATTTCATGGTGAAAAGACAGGTTTCATATCGTTGATAAGGAATAGTTACATACTCATTATGTTATACACTTTACATTTGATGCAATCAGCTGAAAGGTGATTGATGCATGTTCAATAGAAGCGTTGTATGTATCTTAGTGATTGGAATAATAAGTGTGTAAAGAGTTGATAAGGAAAATATATAATAGTCAACACATGAAAGTTTTTTGTTATCCAAGCTAGGAATATATTAACATCATTCATCAGTCAGTGTTGTATTTTAAAAGTCGTATGCTGACAGAGACATAAGTTTCCTAATTATACAGCAAAACTCCTAAATCCATAGGATGGGTGTCCCTGTGTTGAGATTTAGGGATTTAACGTTTTAGAAGTACAAGTTACATTGATAAATCACTAAGTCCATAGCATAGGCAACCCCATGACAAGACTTAGCGTTTTATATGATCCGTGTTAGCAATATCTGCTCGTGTAGAATGTGACTCAATGCGTTTAGTCAGATAATGTATCATCAACTTTATTCACTTGGTTAGATGATGAAGAAAGTGTGAGATAGAAGTGAAAGTGATCTCATAAAGTTTAGAACACATAGTAGTAACATTGTAGGAATAAGTAAAGTGAAAAGTTATGTCGCATGAAATCAGTGATGCAAGATTAGCTCGCATTGAAATGAATTGGTATTGTAACAAACAAGCTATGTGGGATTCAGCATATGTTTGAAGACAAGTGCTGTTAAAAGGTTTTGAGATGATGTGAATTTTATCACGTCATGTTCATGGATGTAACAGAATGAATGTCTCTACTGCTTGAGTGTATAAGATAGAACACATATCTTAGTTGTTGCATGTAAACTGGAGGTTCATATTCGACGAAAGCAAAGATTGAGATTGCAAAGTTTAATGAATAGGTAGTGTAGCTAACTGTTTAGACATAGTTATAAGAAACCGCAGTAACATATCGAGATAGGATCATATTGCATTAGGACTGTTAATTTATGAAAGTAATTCATGTAAAGTTAAACTGAAGTAGTTTGTATATTTGATGAAGACAAGATACTATGAGTTTGAACGTATGAATAGCATGCAATGGAGTATGCGTTGAAATGATTGTATGCCAACTGTATATGAAAAGTTATTTCCAACAGCAAATGAGTAACACGAACGTATTAAGGTGCTACAAGTCTTTCATATTGATGAGGTTGACTGGAAGAAATGACTGTTGTCGTAAATGGGGAATTCAGCCTATGTTGAAAGTCAGGTACTGCGAAAGTTTTTATGATGATATTTGTCAAGATTGAATGCAAAGTATCACATCATGTTTATAGATGAAAAGTGGAAGAGAATAAATGTCTTGCAGGTTTTGAGTGTATAGGATAGAACGCATGAAACAGTTACACTACGTAAATAAAGTTAAAGGGTCACAGTTATTGAAAGGTAGCTTTGATAGACTTCACATGGGTTGTTATGTAGAATGAATTGATGTTCATAAATGGAAGTATGATGTAGTGATAAAGTTTCTAAGCCTTTCTTATGAGTGTCTATGTAAGGCTGACTTTCATAAGTTGAGAAATGACTGTCTTGAAAAGTTCAGAATAAAAGTATGTAGCTAGCGTGCATTATCTTTCAGGGATGATTGAACTCAAGTATTGTTATGCAGTATGTCTTGTGATGATATTTCGTATTGAACACTGTATCAAGTCATAAGTATGGGTATGAAGTATAATAGAATAAATGTTTCATTCACAGGTTGAGAATATAGGAGGCACAAAGTATTGGTTGTATGTCATAGAGGGAAAAGCAAGTAACTTATAGAGTGACAGAGTCGATGTGTATGTGAAAGTATGTTAACGTATACATCCTATCTGAGAAATAGTATTACGTCTCTGTGTAGATGTCTCAATAACGTTTCATGGTTGTATTAGAATAAATCTGGTCAGTTGGGTAGTTCTCCCTTTAATTTTTTCTTTATATTCTATCTCTCTATGTCTGCCTGTGTGTATTTTGTTCTTTGTATCTGGTTGGGTAAGTGTTGTGACCTTTTAAGTTGGTTTCCTTTAGAGTATAGAATATTCATTTCGTATAGAATATGATAATAGGATTATATTAGGAGTAGTATCTTTGCATATTGCAAGAGGTATAGCATCATGGTTAGCAAGGTAGCAGCTCTATGTGAGCGAATTCCATGCATGTTTGTGTGTGCGTGTCTATGTGCGTATGAGTGCGTGATAATAAAGCGATGACTTATAACCATTCATCAAACTAATGAACATTATACAAAAAACAGAAGAAGCAAATGGCATCATTTGGCTGCTACCTTGCTACCTTGCATTCAATCTTGACAAATATCATCATGAAAACTTTCGCAGTACCTGACTTTCAACATAGGCTGAATTCCCCATTTACGACAACAGTCATTTCTTCCAGTCAACCTCATCAATATGAAAGACTTGTAGCACCTTAATACGTTCGTGTTACTCACTTGCTGTTGGAAATAACTTTTCATATACAGTTGGCATACAATCATTTCAACGCATACTCCATTGCATGCTATTCCTACGTTCACACTCATAGTATCTTGTCTTCATCAAATATACAAACTACTTCAGTTTAACTTTACATGAATTACTTTCATAAATTAACAGTCCTAATGCAATATGATCCTATCTCGATATGTTACTGCGGTTTCTTATAACTATGTCTAAACAGTTAGCTACACTACCTATTCATTAAACTTTGCAATCTCAATCTTTGCTTTCGTCGAATATGAACCTCCAGTTTACATGCAACAACTACGATATGTGTTCTATCTTATACACTCAAGCAGTAGAGACATTCATTCTGTTACATCAATGAACATGACGTGATAAAATTCACATCATCTCAAAACCTTTTAACAGCACTTGTCTTCAAACATATGCTGAATCCCACATAGCTTGTTTGTTACAATACCAATTCATTTCAATGCGAGCTAATTTTGCATCACTGATTTCATGCGACATAACTTTTCACTTTACTTATTCCTGCAATGTTACTACTATGTGTTCTAAACTTTATGAGATCACTTTCACTTCTATCTCACACTTTCTTCATCATCTAACCAAGTGAATAAAGTTGATGATACATTATCTGACTAAACGCATTGAGTCACATTCTACACGAGCAGATATTGCTAACACGGATCATATAAAACGCTAAGTCTTGTCATGGGGTTGACTATGCTATGGACTTAGTGATTTATCAATGTAACTTGTACTTCTTAAACGTTAAATCCCTAAATCTCAACACAGGAACACCTATCCTATGGATTTAGGAGTTTTGCTATATAATTAGGAAACTTATGTCTCTGTCAGCATACGACTTTTAAAATACAACATTGACTGATGAATGATGTTAATATATTCCTAGCTTGGATAACAAAAAACTTTCATGTGTTGACTATTATATATTTTCCTAATCAACTCCTTACACACTTATTATTCCAATCACTAAGATATATACAACGCTTCTATTGAACATGCATCAATCACCTTTCAGCTGATCGCATCAAATGTAAAGTGTATAACATAATGAGTATGTAAATATCCATTATCAACGATATGAAACCTGTCTTTTCACCATGAAATTAAGTCTTACATTCAAAGTCATTTTATAAAGCGAACATGTGCATCACGTATTCTACACAAAAAGAGATCTTTCATTTGTGTTATATAAAACCCTAAATCCAACCGTAGCTAGCCGTATCCCCATAGATGATGGACTTTAGCAATTCATAGGTCAAGTATAAATAAAGTGACAAGCATTTCACTGTTTGCAAGATAGGTAAAATATAAAATAATGTCACAAGAATTTCACTGTTTGTAACGTTAGAAATAAAGTTGATGTTTGTCAAGTTTGAAATCATGTTAGAATCCTTTCAGTGTTTGCAAAGTTAGAGATAACAGGTTTAACAAGCACGTTAGAGAGTTGACTGTACTGAGATCTAAGGATTAAGTCACATTAGAATTCAAGTGATTGAATGTCATCTTAATGAAGATAGAAATGTGTTTGTGGCTGCATTTGGTGCAAGAGTGTCCTGCCATTTCTTTCCATTCATCATATAACCTTCTCCTCTGCATTCCATATCCGAAGATATGTGGCGGGCTTGGGACCGCTTTAGCTGCATTAGAAGGAAGTTCTTATGAGAACCCATGATGCATTCACGAGGAAATGTGGTGAAACAGTGTGCTGTATGTGTGCATGATGACTTTATGAATTAAAGAACGCCCATCACTCACTCCATCACTGAAAGAAAACATGAATGAGTTGAGATGATAGTCATTCGTATGCATGTGTAAAACTCTTACTTCATCATCCGATATCACAATGTTATCTTCACTCGCTTCCACTTCCTCACTTTCTATGTTGTCACTTTCCGAGTCCTCACTCCACATCATCTCCTCTCTTTCCACCGTCTCGGCCTAACTCGTCACCGTCTCGGCCTCACTCCCCACCGTCTCGCTCTCACTCGGAGATTCCTGTAGATCCATCATCGGGGATTCGGGTGGAGGTATGACGTTCGATTCATCGAACAAGGAATAGTATTTCATAAACTGAAATACTATATCCTCACTCTCATCGGAGAGAAAGGTTTCGCCCATATAAGTAATCCTATATGGGGTAACTTGAGCAGTCGGCTTCTCGGACATGATTATGATAGTAAACTGTAAGACACTCTGCTTTATATGAGAATGATACAGTCTTTCAAATGTCTGGTTCGCGCAATCAAATGGCTCTAAGCTTATGGTTGGTGGACGAAAGGGAAGTGATATTTTTTAATTGACTGCCATTCTCAACCACTCAACAAACTTAGATGCATTTATCGCGTGAATCTCCCTTCCGACGCGATAGCAATGAGCTGTGTGGGAATCAGCCAGGTGGGAGGTCGGAGATGGTGATACGTTCCTGCATCCTTGCTCGTGAGACAGATGCGATAGATCTCTGTTTAATGTGACAGACGGGTGCCAGAGAGACCGCGTACATCTTTGTGTTCTACTCTATCTGCTGAGGGGCTAGCGCGACAGACGGTCGCCCACCGGCTGCGCTATCATTCATCTTTGTGTTCTACTCTATCTGCTGAGAGGCTAGCGAGACAAACAGACGTCAGAGTGCACTTATGATTCTTTGTGGGCACCGGAGGAGTTTTTCACTGATAGGTTTTATGATAAACATTTTGAATGGCAGCGTGTTGACTATTGCAAGCAATGTTAAATGTCAATCCGTGCATCGTTTTTACATCGTCTGCATTCGTACAGAAAATCACTTGATGTAGGTTTCAATGTTGATTCTATTATCAACTTACAAGCAATGTACGTTTCGTTTAGAAATGAGACACGGTTTCATTTGTCATGTGCATGAAAAGCAAACTTTGATTCTAACCTTTCATGCTCATGGTCAGTCCTAATGTTCGCGGTCTCATACTCATGAAATAATTCCGTTATGTCAGTCAGTCTTGATCATTCAATGACCAGCTTTGCTGTTTCCTACAAATGAGTTTTCTACACAGACGTGTTCATTGTGTGAGTTCAATGGCCAAGTCGTTGAACTAAGACTTATGCGTTTCTACAGGTCTTTATATCAGCTTTCAACGTGACTGCAATCTATGAAAGTTTTACCAACATAAAGTTGTTGACATAAAGTTCCTTACACCGCAGTTCATGTTTACGACTTTCATTTGAATATCAGAAAGTTAGACTATATGTTCATCTGTCTATGATGAGTGTAAACGTTGTCACAGTTCTCCTTTATTTCCCGTAAACTAGTTGTGACACTTGTGTTTCACTTCATCTAGCAGGTTGATTTTTATCTCACACATGCTTTGAGTATTTCCTAACTCATATGCATTCGACTAACAACGTTACAGGTTGTTATGTCTATACTTGCATGCTGTCGATGTAGAGTGCAAACACGCTGTCCTTATTTACAAAACAGTCTACACACGCATTCAATTTGATGAAGGCAAACAACAGATTTAGCAAAGCTGGTGCGCTAACGAGTGTGACTGCAGAAACATTTTATAAAACTTTTTTCAACGTTCGCTACGTTTCACAACAACCTGTCAAAGACTTCTTACAAACTTATTTCAACATTTGCATTTAAGCTAACATGTGCTTCACATATTCTACACGAACGGTTAACGCATGTAATATAAAACCCTAAATCCAACCGTAGAGGAGCCTAGCCTTGGATTATGGACTTTTACAACCCATGCGATTCAATGTCATGGAACTAGCTCTCATACATTCAACGTTTGTAACAACATCTGGTCTTATAAAACATTCAACGCTTACTATAAGACCTTGTGTGAAACAATCTACACAGCGCAGTAAAACTTTCTAGCGCTGTGGTGAACACTATTTTCATATAACATTCTAAACTCGCAGTCTTACTGCAGTAGAAAACTGCTTTTACTAAACCTGATGAAGCTAATCTAACTGTCATGAAGTTTGAATTTTCTAATAGGGATACATTTGGCAACTGTCTCCAATAAAACTTTCTACCACTGTGCTGTCTCGAAAAAACGCCCACCCACAGGAAGTATGTCACCGAGAATCTCCGTGACTTGCACCGTCCATGACTTCATCGCCAGACATGAAAACCGGTGGAGTTGGTATGAGGTTGACAGACTTTGATCAGCTTGATAGCAAGCCGTAGAGAGCTTGATTCACAAGCGTTTTGCAATGGAGATGTTTAGAGGCCACCCATGACAAGATAGCTAAAACTCAACCGATTGGCGTTCAAAGCACTACGTTGAGAACTGTGTCAAATGTCCAACATGAGACATGAGTTGCCCCAGCGGTTTCGGTCTAAAAGTATGACACACTCCCTTGCCACACTTATCACTACGGCATCGTCCGCCGTCCCGAAGGAACACCCTGTCAGTGGAATATTACAGCAAAACTCTCCGTGTCTTGCTCGCTTTCAGTGAAAAGCTACTTATACCATGAGAAGACTGGCTCAGACATCATTAAAAATCCTTTCATTGAGATTCTTTCAGAGAGAAAACCCCAGAAAACTTCCAAAACTAGTGAATTTAAATGTTTCAACTTTTTAGCACTACTTATGAAATTTTATAAGTAGTCTATCTGTTAAGGAAGGTCAATAGCAACCGAACCTTTTTTGAATCAAGTCAAACGGGCTTGTAGAAGCAAAGTTACAAGCCTTTAAAGCTTTGGAGTCTTTTATGGCTTGGAGACGAAGGCCATCTCCTGGCGAACCTCTAAGTCTGACGCCTTAGCTGACTTCAGCAATGAAATTTTCTAAGTCGGTTTCGTACAGAAACCCGGAATTTGGAATGTTCAAAGCTATCATCGGAGCTCAGAGAGACGACCTGCCGTTGACAATCGCTCTCCTCTAAATGAAAAGTCTCTGTCGGTTTCCTGCTTATATAGTTCGTTGTGATCAGCTGATGACGTAATACCCATCATCCACAAACTTTAGACCCGTCTATCTCCGGTTATAGTGCTCCGATTGACTCCAAATTTTGAGTGTCATGTTTTCTTGCTCTCCCCTTTCATTTAAGTCATCCCTCGACCCTCTACGATGACCAGAAGCCGAGTTCAAACACTCGGTCGTTTTTTCAAAAAGTTCCAAGATCTTAGAAAATGCGCAAAAACTCGATTTTTAACAGGCTCTCATTTAGAAACGGAGCCTGCCACGCATCTGAAAAGAGTGGATCCTAGAGAACAAAGCGCGGTCTTTCCCCTAAAAGAAACCCGAGCTCTTCATTCACTTTTAATCCTCCGCTATTCATCGTCAAAGTTGGTTAAAAAAGCGACATTTCACATTTGGACTTGAAAAATCGTAAGTGTCGAGACCACCGTAGTGAAACATTTTCAAAAAAAAAATTTTGGGCGAATTTCAACCTGAAACCTTGATAGAAGTTTGTTTCCCATGATTTTCAACAACTTTGGTCTTTTCAACCAACTTGGTCAGTTGAGTCGTCGGGGGGGGGGGGGCGGTTTCATGAACATCGCTCTTCCTCACGGACCCATTCCTCCCAACACATCCTTGGCCATCTCCCTTCCTTCCAGGGGGGGGGCGTCAGCCTGATGACTCATCGTTTCGCATTTTGCACTTGAATTTACCACGGGGTTACTACTCAAGGGTGCACTTATCTGACCGACCGGCATCATTTTCTCTCGTTTGCTCTTCAGTATTCTCATAATGATTTTTGAAATTCCTCTTGTAATAATTCTTTCGATCAGCCTTCAACGACCAATGTCTCATTCCGACTTTCCGACTGAAGATAGTCGGTGGTCCAGTTCTTCTTGTAGATTGCAGCTCGCACCTGGAATAACCATCCAGCAACCTTGAAAGCTGCTCCGTCAGTGGTCACCTTAAAGGGAGGCATAAAGACTGAAATTATTCGAAGAGTCTATCCTGACAATTTCTCACAGCTGTACTGTAGATAGGTTTAGCCATATTACAGGCCTGAGAGCGCACTTTTCAGAAATTTCCGGAAAATTTAATGTTCTACAAAAACGTGTTTCCATACCAAATAGGCATGTGCTTGCACGCATGTGACAACATAAGCGCCGTATAAAATGATAGAATATGTAACCTTTTAAAGCGCCACAAGTGAAGCCTTCAAGCTGAAGAAGTATTGCATAGAGTTTAAATGCTTTTACAGCGCCGCAGGCAAAAATTCCAGTCTTTTGGAGCATCAATTAATATATTTTGATCCCTTTTAAACCCCGCGAGCGAAACCCTCAGTTGCATTGAGTATTGACTGGACAAATGTCAATGATACTTTGGCTTCCGTTCTTTAATAGTCATCAGATCTGATTGATGCGAGGGAAACTTTTGATGCAACATACATGTTCATACTCAATCCTGATAAAATCTCATTAAAATTGGTTAAGTCTAGAAGAAGTTGTCTGAATGACAAAATCATTTGTAGTTGTGATCCTGACCCATGTACTTAAGCGTTGTACAAGCTAGACTTTTCAAATACTTATATGTACAAAATAGTACAATGCTAGTACGAATAAAACAAATGAGAATCAACATCATTTATTCTATGTAAACACTACAACTACAACTGTTTACAACAAGAAATAAAAAATAACTGTTTACACAACTGTTTCGTAGCAAATCTCACTTTCTGCTCATTTGGAAGAGGTCATCTATAGTCATTTGCTTCTTTTTCTTCTTCAGTGGCTCATCAGGCTCATCAAATTCGTTGTCTGGACTCTCATTTCTTCTGGTCTCTCTTTTCGATTTCTCTTTCCGGTTGCTCTAATCGGTTTTTCTGTTGGCAAGGACATTCAAATTTCTCTTGATGTGCCTCTTTCGAGCTTTCGCAGCAGCTTGAAGGAGGATACTTTTCTGCTCAGCCTTTGACAAGATCCTCTGTTTGATCGAAAGCCCTTTCAAAGCTTCCTGTTTCTCATTTTTCTTTTCCTCACGTTTGATATCTCGTCGTTTCGATGCGTTTTGCATCTTTTGTGCAAGGAGTTTTGGTACCGGATCGTGTAGGACATCCTTACGCAAAAATCGGCTGCATGATATTGTTTTGTCAGCCTTCATAAAATATTTGACCGTCTGAATCGCATTAACTGTCGCGACATCTAGACTAGATGTCTGGGCGTTCAAAGTTGGTGACATCAGACTGAAATTTCGCTCGACTTCTGGTCCATGAAAAATTGATAAGAGTGAAACACTGAGGTTCGAAAGAAGAGGGAGCTTCCCGCCTTGATCACACCACCATTCATCTATTCTGGAATTTTCATGCAAAGGCATCACTTTGTTGACATTATACTTCCTCACTTCGACTTCAAAATTCACCACTTGCTCTTTCATATCATACCTTCATGAATTCAATACTGAATTCCGAAACAGACATAAACTGAAAACAAAAACAGCAAAATTTATAATTGACCAGTAGACCAATATCTATTCGATAAGACAGTATTTTTTCAGTGAAAATTTTCAATGACCCTACCCCCTCCCCTCGATTTTATTGCATTTTTCAACGAATCTCGTGACCCAATAAAATGTTGGTCGAATTTCCGGATCATTCTCACCCCTGATATTAATATGTGTATGAAACGCAGCCTGTGAAGTCCGATCGGACAGTGTCATTTAAATCTCTCTCTTTCAATAATAACTGCGCCTGTATCTTGGAAGCTCTTTCAGCTACTAGGCTGCTCTCCATCCTGGCAACTGATTTTCAGAATTTTTGCATGTGACTTTGTCATGCCATTTATTGTGTTGATTGTCATGATATACACCGTTCTAAGTTTAAAAAATATTAATAATACTCATCGTGTTGCACACTGTTACTATCACATATACATGCAGTATCATTTGTTGTACACCATTGTAGGGGCAATTAGTCCTCAAAAGTTACAGGAGTGCAGCACTATGACATGCAACTTTGATAAACTGATAAATGATGAAAATTGAGTGCTTTATTGTTTTGTGATGTCTGATCTCTATGACTTAGGCCCCTACATTCTGTTGCATATGCAATATTGTATCTCACTCTCGATGGCTTTGGAGGTCATAGAAATGAGTTTGAAATGCATTATCGCCCGGCATTGGAGGGTAAATAATGCACCAACCGTCGTCCGTCACTCCAGCATGATAATCCATTAATGAATGAATTGGTGAATGGATATTTCAAATCATTTTTAGATAGAAATCTGAATTTCAAATCTATTCACATTTGCAAACATTCATAGACTTTCAAACTTTTCATGAATTAAAATCTATTGAGAGAGCAAATTTTCATAGACTTCAATAAAAGTCAATCAAAGATTTCTTCATCTCTACAATATCTGTGACTAACAGCGATCAAGCGATCAAGAATTGCAATATTCATAGATTTTTCAAGAGTTACATGCAATAGCATTATATCTTGGATTTTGCAAGCAGAAATATCCTATCGCAGCCTCGCCTATGTCTGATATTACTGCCCTAAAAATCCATGATATAATGCTACATTATGTAATAGATGGTGCTTAAAAATCACTGGCAATTTATTTTAAGTTACCTTACCGGTAATTTTCTGGTAATTTACCGGTTAATTACCGGTAATTTATATTCATGTCCTTCTAACTTGGAATATTGAGCACCAATATGCTCTGAATTTGAATAAATGCACGTTTGGCTGAATCTGATTCTCATGAAGGTTTGAATTTTGCTCAACGTCTGATTCTTTTTCATATAAATTGCGATTAAGAAATGAAAAATTGAAATTTTTTAGAAGTTTGTTAATCTTTCATCCAAATAGACTTGACAAAATCAGAGGTTTGACAGAAAAAAAATGGTTCTAGGCAACGCTCAATCGCAGCGTAATTCAGCCATCTGTTTTGATCTTGATCGTCTAAAATTAAAGTCAAGATTTGAATGGCAAGATATTGATGTGAAAGAAGTAGAAATACTACAGAATAGCAGCCTAAATGAGCAATGACAAGTGATGTTATCTTACTGGGTTGTTTTCATGAAAAAGTCTCAGGACATTCGATATCTAATTTACCGATAGCATGATAATTTAGCATCTAATCAAACTCAATTTACTAAATAAATATTTTGGCTAAAATTTCGAATGACATTAGCTTAACATGAAATTGCGTTTCAAAACTGCACAATTTTATGTTTCAGCACGCAAAATTTGTTATATTTTTTTGAACTATGAACTACAAATCTTTATAACTTCTATAAATACAAACTACTTGTCCATGTAAGAAGGATTATGCAATCTACGACACGTAGTAAATCTAGATACAATGAGACAACATTGTTTCAAGAAATGAATTTTGCTTTTATTTATATCTCCCTAAACAATAATGAAGCTGCCAATTTTTCCCTGTCGCTACCTAGACCCAGTGATCGATCAATACGCTGAAGCTTATCGTCTACAGATGTCAAGGAATGAAAAGTTATGTTGAAATAAACAGTTTTCAACAAACCTTAAATGAAATTTCCATGGTTTTTTGTGGAGCAATTCTTTCTGAAAATCATATTTCAATTTTTTTCGTAGCAAAACAGAACTTTACCGTCACAAGTTAAGAAACATGGTCCTAAACCTTCATACTGAAAGAATTTGTCCAACGCATCGCAGTTTAGTTATTGTTCATAATGACAAGTGCCTATCTTGAAATATGGTTTATGACAGGCTTCCAAGTGCAAAACGAATTCTTGCCCTGACCAACGCGAATTCAGTAGCATTTACACCATAGACATGGAGCTTCTAAATCCTTCAATTTTACGTCGACCAATTGAATTAACTGATTTAGCGACTTCAGACCCATTTCAATCTCTTGATGAGGAACTTGATTGCAAAACGTGTTCACATTGTTATCGATTAGCGCAATGCGACTGTCAATAAAGTAATAACATTTACTTGATTTTCACAGAAATTGAATGTTACCGGTCAGTCATGTAAAACAATATATAAATTAGTGAAATTGACAAATTACATAAATAGACTACGTCAAGTGATTCAGATAGAGAATAACGATAACAACAACTTCTACTGAAATTTGAGGAACAAAATTGACACAGTGGGTTGCGATCGAAATCGTCTTCAATATTGTCGTGGATAGTATTTTAAGTAATTGCAAAAATATGCTAGGCTATCGCATCACTATGCAGAGCGCAGACTTGAAAAAAGTGAATAAAGGCATTAATAAGAAAACAATTATAGCGATCGTCTCAACCGATGAGAAACCAGAACTAGAAGATTTCAAATGGTACTCTTTGGTACTGCTATGGCAATGGCAAAGCGGATGGTATAAACATATATTTTTCACCTTGCGTATAATATAGATATCTTGTCACTTTATTTTACCTGTAAAGCAGATTTTTTACGGGCGTGCAGTAATATTTTTATTATTGCACTGGTTGAATTATAGATTTTTATATAAATATATGCGATTGAATGATATAAAACCCGCTTATTATTTCAGCTTAAGAGATGAGTATAATTCATCACTTGAAGTAAAAATGAAAATGAACAATTTTATCTAAATGGTAGCTTTTTATTTTTAAAAGGACCAACATTTAAAAGACCCAAAATCTTCAGGTAACGTACTTTTATAAGTTTATGATGAGATTTGAACAGTTATTAAATACAACACGCTTAGATTCGTTTTCTACTTCATTCTCCTTCTTACTCGTACTTTCCATTGTCAGAGAATTGGAAATATCAAGCTTATTTCTTTTACTTTGGTCAATATAACCTTCCGCAACCGTGTCGCTTTTCCAACGGAATTGTCTTTTCAGTGTTGTCATCGAGGCTCCTCAGTCTGCCACTGCTGTTGCAGACGATCTGCGAAAGCAATGGCCGGTATACAGTTCGGTTTTCGAGTTCCAAATACCGTGCAATGAATTTTGGAACAGAACTAATCATGTTTCGACCCATAGGCTGACCTGAATACCGTTTACTCTTGGTATTGTAATTTTGAAAAAGTCTGCCTTTTTTGTCAGACACTGAATTATAATACAGACGCATTATTTTGTATGGACAAATTTCATTTTGCAGTTTTGGTATGGAAAATTAAAAATTTGACTTTCCTTTTGTATCAGTCTTTAACTGCATGACAAATATCTCCAAGGAATCTTGTCCGAAAATTACATTTTCAAACGATAAAGCAGTCAATTCTGCGACGCGAAGTCCACCATAGTATCCAATAATCGCTACAGCTTCTCTCACTAAAACTTTGAGTTCGTCATCTGGAGCAGTTTCGAAAAACGTAAAAAGTTGCTCCTTTGATTAAATTGCTGCTTGTTTCTTTGGCGTTCCTTCTCTTTCAATTTTCTTTATATATTCTTTATGAATAGGAGTGTTGTTGAACGATGGCCATCCTTTATAAATTGTGTAGAACTTGTTCAAACAGCTGTACGCCTGCCACAGCGTTGAAGGTGAGTACTGTTTTGATATTTCATTAAAAAATATAACAACAGTTTCAAAATTCTCAGTTTACTTATTTTCTTCGACAAATGCGGAAAATTTGTCATGCAATTTGTTGTAAACCCCAACTGACCTGCATTGAAAAATCTTGTTCTTCATTTCTTGCGGTATGTCCATTGCAGTTACGTTTCGATATTTTGTCAAGCCAACACAATGAAGAGCTAAATTATTGCAGTCGCAATCAAAATGTAAATGTAAACTGAAATTGCTATGAAAATATAGATTCATAATAGTTATATGTGAATCAGATCATCTTCGTGATATTATTAACAATTGAAATTCAAATTGTAACTCATCAAGCACCATAGAATTAGATTAGTCATATTGGTCATGATATCGGTGAAAAATAAAATTATCTACACAATTCGTGCATAGATATGTTGACCTCGAAGAAAGCAATATATAGATACAGCCCTGTAGATGAGGGTGATAATGCAATACAGCCCGAGGGCAGCGTAGCTGCCCAAGGGCTTGCATTATCGCCCGATGTCTACGGGCTGTATTGATATTATTACCCTCACTGCCATATTGCCCGCAAAAGTCCGTTCTATTTCAATGGACTGCCATATTGCCCGCTAGATATCATGGCTATTATATGGTATTATTAAATTTCTATACCTCACACGTCCATGGTATTTTGAATTCATTCCATTAAATAAGTAAGTACATAGAAGGTAGACGAGAAAGAGAAGAAAGAACAGTTGTTAATAACGACTTAGAATGCTCCATATCAATAACTTTGAACAAAGTATGATTTCTGGTGCTAGTACAGAAGAGTTACAATTTCTTCAAGATTTGTCCCCATTTATTGACCAACAGGATCAATGGAATCAATGGACAGGCCTGAAGAAAGATGATACCAACTTTTTGGACAGTCTATTAACAGATGTTGACTTGGATTTAGATGTCGAAATTCCAGAATTTCATGATCTAGACGAAATCACAGTCCAATCGCTTGATGAAATGGAAAAGGACGAAGTTCCGAAATCGACTTCTTCCTAGACTACTGTGTTACTCAACTAAATTCAAAGACTATCTGAATTCAAACGGACTTCCAAATGCCATCGAAAGCATGCCGTTGCGTTATCTTAGTCAGTATCTCAGATTACTCTATTCATCGTTAAAGAAAGATGACAACACTTACTATGCTCCAGCCACTCTCGGTTGCATACGAGCAGCTATCAATCGATACCTTACATCAGCCCCGTGGAATCGACAAATAAATATCATGACAGACAAAGAATTCAAGCCTGCCAACAATATGCTGTCTGCAATGGCTAGCAAGTATCTCAAATCTCCGGCGTCATGCAATGATAACAGCTACAAATCATTACCAAAAAAGATCTAGAAGCACTTGGAACATATTTTGACAGATCAAACGCTAAAAAACTTCAAGAGGAAGTGGTTTTCAATATTCTTTATCACAAGGGGTATCGTGGGAGAGAATGGATAAGAACATTAAAAATTTCAAATCTCAAAATTCACACGGACGAGTGCGGAATAGAATATGCGGATTTAGAAATACCAGCTTTCTCCAAAAATACAAAGGGCTCGGTTGTTGAAAAAAAGCTATTCCAATAACAAGGAAAGCCTCATTTATTTAACACCTCAACAGAAAAAACGTTGTCCAGTAGAAGCAATCAAATTTTATTTCTCAAAAATCCCTCCCAACGTTGAAGTATTATTTCCTCTCGAAAAGAAACATTTCAACTATTCCGACAAATATTGGTACTATCCCAAACAAGTATTGGGTAAGAATACTCTTGGTAGTATGATGAAAACTATTTCCACCAACGCAAACTTATCAAGACTTTATACCAATCATTGTGTGAGAGCAACATGCGTCACCCAATTGGCAAATAAAGGATTTTCAATATCCGAAATTCAAGCAGTAACTTGTCATAAAAGACAAGACAGTGTTCAGAGGTATATCAAACAAATTGAGTCAAGCAAAAAGCAAGAAATGTCAAACGCCTTGTCTGAAAATATGTCAATACAAGAACATGAACCTCAATATTGTGAACAGTCAAACAGAAATGTTAATATGGTCAAAACGGAACAATCAACGGAACGCATTTTTAGTAACTGTCTATTTTCTAGTTGCACCATTAACATTAATAACTGATACAGTGTTATTGTGTAACTTCTTTGAGGGTCATACTCTAATGTTAATATTTACTGAACAGGAATTATGACGGACGTGTCCGAATATTCATGATCCCTTTTCCAGTCGTACATGCATTTTAATCTGATGAATTATAAATTATAAAGCCTGTAATGACTTTTATCTGCAATATTGCCCGGTAAATCATAGATATCATGTCACAGGGTGGGTAATAATAAAGATGGATAATTTGCACTAGTTGCGTAAATAATTATTATATCATTCATAGACATTTCTGGTTAGATGCATGGGCTAGATACGTAATAGATAATGCATAGATTTGAGGTCATTATCTGCTATAATGCATGCCTTTTTCCATAGAAGTCCGCACCAGGTTAATAATTTTCACCCAGGAAAATAATTACCTGCTTCGTGGAACTTATTAACCTGTGCACATAGAAAGCCTCACAAAATCATGCATTATATGAGCTATAATTCAACAAGACACGCTAGACATTCTTTAGCATGCCACCTGAGAAATATTTTTTGACACTTAAACAAGCGCTATTCCAATTGGCATCTTTAAGTTTAAGTATAATCAAAAAAAGCTTCATGTGTCTCAACTATTCTCAAACTATAGATATGCAAATTGAAGGGCAGTAATTATAACTTGTGACTGCTTTGGAAATTTCGTCGTAGCAACATACTCGTATAATCAGGAAACCCCGAAAAATCGGTAATTTACCGGCAATTTATTTCAGTCTTACCGGTAAATTAACGGTAATTTACCACTGGCAATTTACCACACTTCAAACACTAGTAATATATAATGCATAGATTTGAGGTCATTATTGCTATAATTACCGAGAGCCGAAGGCTCGAGGTTATTATAGCAATAATGACCTCAAATCTATGCATTATCTGTATTAATGCATGCCATTTTTCATAGAAGTCTGCACCAGGTTAACAATTTCCACCCAGGAAGATAATTACCTGCTTCGTGGAACTTATTAACCTGTGGACATAGAAAGCCTTAGAAAATCATGCATTATGTGAGAGTCTGATACATGGAACTTAAGCTTCGATGTTATCACTTGGTACAACCTTTGATATAGAGCTATCTGTCATAACTACGTCACTATGGTAATTTAGAAGTGATTAGCCCTGAATAATGTAGAGTGCACATACAGGTATAAGCAGAGGTATAGATTAACATGTGAGTCTACTAGGCAACCAGACAAGCATACAGACGTTTAATAGATAATTGCACAAAACTCAAAAGTCAAAAGTCAAAACGATTATTTCCTGGATTAATTTCGTATGCATATAGCACATTTTCAAACGTATTAAAATTTTTGTGTTGAAGTCCTGGTTCAATTTTGATGAACGATATGCCATGTGCACATTTCTCAAAAGTCAATATCCTGGCTCAGATCTTTCGGGTTCTGTGCCACAGAATCTTTAACAAACCAATCTAGTAGAAAAGAGGAACGAATCTTCGAAGTTGGCATGTATGTAACCCTGACCATGTACTCTTGTGGTGCACGGACATCGAAAGTAATACAAGCATGCAAAAAATTTAAGTGGTCATAATAAGAAATGATTGATCTATTATGTTGACTGATGGTAATTTGTTGTTACAGGACTCATTCATAATGCATGCGCAAGCGATTTGCAGATCGAGTTGGAAGAAATGAAAACGACATGTAACAGAATATTAAAATGTAACAGCATATTAAGCAAAGTCAATTGTGCAAAAATTCGGACCTTCTTGCTGACTGTTTTAGTTTAGGGCATTCCATGAAGCCAGATAGGTAAGAAAATGTAGAAATCCGATGACGTGAAGTGGACGAACATTTCTACGATTTTCTTGCCCGCCTGGAGTCATAGAAAAGCTTATCTTCTGAATCTATGACAAGATAAAAAATATTGTGCGTGATGCAGTTATAGTGAAATGTGAAAAATAGGGGCGATATGCAACTCGTAATGATAAGATTTGTAGCGATTCATGTGAAACATACTTTAGAAATATCAGTTAGTGTACATCTATACACGTGTTTTGCTAGCACTGCTGCCCGATTTTCCTACATTACCGCTCAGTACATTTCAATTGCGGACAATATTATTAACATACATTTTTCGGGCAACAATGTAGGAGATTTGCGGGAGACTGCGCGTCCTCAAATGACGCACATTATTGCCCCCAAAATTCATGTTAATGTTAAATTGTCCTTCGATATTTTTCAAATCAACTTATTTTCCCTTATTATTTCATTGCAACTTATTTTCCCACATTTAGAAGATAAAATGCTGCCAAGACGAAACCCAAGGTTGAAAATCCATAGTTAGAATGTTAACTTGTTCATCAATGTTGATATCAGTGCATAAGCATGTTATTAATGCCTTGATCGGATTCAAATGGACGAATGTCGTCATAGCTTCGCCACTCGTACATTCTGGTCATTTCTACCCTCTGTTAAGACATATACTTAAAGCTGCTTTTAGAAAAGCAAGAATCTGTCAATTTCGTACAAAATCAAGCACTTTAGTCAACTAAAATTGCATATAGATCAATGACAAAATACAGATGAAGTCATCAATAACATGTTCATTTATCCAAAAATACATTTGTGCAATTATTATGTGAATAGCTGATAAATAATGAAAAATGAATGTTTTATAGCTCTATGACTTTCTCTATGAATTTAGGCCCCTACATTCTGTTGTATATGCAACATTATGTGAGAGTCTGATGCATGGAACTTAAGCTTCGATGTTATCACTTGGTACAACCTTTGATATAGAGCTATCTGTCATAACTACGTCACTATGGTAATTTAGAAGTGATCAGCCCTGAATAATGTAGAGTGCACATACAGGTAAAAGCGGAGGTATAGATTAACATGTGAGTCTACTAGGCAACCAGACAAACATACAGACGTTTAATAGATAACTGCACAAAACTCAAAAGTCAAAACGATTATTTCCAACTTGGAAAACGTAGTACAAATATACATAACATTGATGTGATGAGTGATAAAATAACTGAAATAATAATCAAACTCACAATAGCTCCATAAGTAATGTTGTCCGTTTATTTATATCCGTCAATTTATACTACAAAATATTGGATCCCTACACTGTAAACTGTAGAACGTCGAAGAACCGTTAAAATAGCAGCTAGTTTGTCCATTAAGCTTCAAAGAAAGAAACTGTGTGAAAACTCTGTGAAAAAAAGAAAATATTTTCTGTCAAAATGATGACTCAACTGTTGAAAACCGTTTAAATCTAATGACGTAACAGTTAAATCCGGAAGACGTTGATTAATAGTACGCAACTCACTAATACAATTGCGCTATTTAGTCATACCAGTCATTTAGATGAATAACTAGTAGAGTAGCAGTCATCCTATTGACATCTCTGAAAGTTAATTGAAATCATTGCCTTTGATTATGTTATTTTTAAAGGACATTTTGCTCTACCAGTGGCAGGTTGCTCGTGATATGATCACGCTTTGGAAAACACTCTTGAGGTTGAACATGAAAGTATCAACCTATCGAATCGCTAATTTAAGAAACACAACCTCTCCAAGGCTGTCATGACATGCAGAGGATCTGTAGAATACTATAATTCCTTCTGCATTGCTATCATGATCAGTCAATTCCGTGGTAATTTCTTCAAAACTTCAAAAATGTGCATATCTCACAAATGGTAGCAATCCAACTGAGTTCACCTCGAGTTCATTTAATAAAATGGAAAAGTATACAAATTGGGGATTTAATAAATGCGGAGTTGCTACTTTACCTAATGTACTTACTCTATGATAAATGCACATTATTAAAAGATGCATCATGAGAATTCGAATGAATTCAAAGCAAGGAAGATAGGAAGTCCCATGAATTATATAATTTCTGTATTGAAAGTTCCACGACCCTTAAGAAATAGAAGATTAGTCAATGTCGCACTTTCGTGATATTTGAAGAGTTGAGACTTCTCGTCCATAGCTACTCCTCCACTGACCCCTTTATTGACGCACGTATTGTGGTCACTTGTGTGACGATGGCCACCCGGGGATGTCCGAAAGGCCTTAGAGCTTTCAATACAACATTCATCTATTAAAAGGATCTATCATCTATTGTTATTTCCTTCGCATTCACTCTGATAATTTCTGCTTCTTCTTTTCCTGAATTTTCAGAATTCATTAGGGAAGAATCTTTCAATTGTTTCGCAATATTGCCTGACGCTTTTCGTCCGTATGTCGGACAGCGAGCAGATATTGATGTAGAACAGAGTTGCCTTTTTTGAGTTACTAATGTCTAAGATCTTGTAGTTCTTTGTTTGCAAGTGACGGAGTGGCAAACATCGTGAAATTCCAATAGTTCATGGATCTCAAATACTCCCGAGCTTGATGCACTTAATAACGTAATGATCTAACATTCATTAAATAACTGAAAATGAGATTCGTCATTTTCATCATTATCATTGCACTTTTAGCGGGTATTTCTCCCACAGCTGCTAGAAATACGATATTTCTGAGAGAAACGTGTTTGGGTAATTTTCTTTTATTGTTAATGAAAGCGTCATGACTGCAATTTTTGTCGTTGTAGCTATGCAACATATTTTTTCTCTTCAAAAATGAAATTCACAGAATTTCTTTTAGGCGCAGCACAGTTCGAGTAATTTGATTCTCGGTGCTTGACTGAGCAGTTGAAATAGCCATCAAAAAACAGCTATTGTCCATTCTAGACACACAAACGTGCAAAAAGGGAAAAGTCAGATTTCCAAGGATATATCTGTCACTTGAAACAAATGCTGATAGATAGGACTTTTGTTGAATAGACCTTGATTGAGCCTATTCAAAGTAGATCACACTTGGCGCTGATCTGAGGAGATGAGTTGGCATGCGAGAAACTGAAACGATCAACAAGAATGACCAAAGTACAACATTCACGTAGGTTATATGGATGCATCTACACTTGTCACTGTGAACTATTAACCTTAAATATCCGCTAAAATTAACTGCTAAAATTAGTTTCACGGTTTTTTCTCGTATGAACTGTAAATATCCGTAGAAACAAACGTTTTTTCATCTGATGTGAATGGATTTTAACTGTTGCGTCATCACTCATCACGTGGTGACGTCCTCATCTTAATAGATATTTACGGATATTTTCTGTGAAGTTATCTTACCTGTTTTTAACGGTGTACAGTTTACATTGTAAGAATACAACTGAAGTAGGACACCGATTTTAGTAAAGCCAAGGATTGTCTGTCTCAATGAAAATCAGTTGCCTGAAAACATTGCGAAACAAATGTGTTGTGTCTAAAAGAAATTCTGTGAACATCATATTTGAAGGCAGAAGGGCACTTTTATTTAGCCACAACAATGAAACTTGTTGTCATGACGTTTTCATGAACAGAATTTCATTAACAGATTCTATTGAAATCTACCCATCATCTAAAAAATGACGAGACTCATTTTGAATTATTATTAAATGAATGTTGGATCATTAAATTAGTAAATGTACCAAATTCGTAAGTACATGGATCTACATCAGCAATTAGAATTTTGAGATGTTGAGATTCGATTAAATTTTGAGACGTCCCTTGCAAGACGACTGAACCATCAAAGTAAGAATTGTCGTTTTAGTGATGTTGGGTGACAGCCTACAAATTAAAAATAATAAGATGTTGCGCGAATTCAGGAAGAAAATGTCAGTACTTCTCGCACTATCATGTCAGCAGATTGTGCTATTTCAACAAGCATGATGTTTCCTTTCTAGACAGGAGTTGGAACCGGGCTTACTTTTGAGGTCCAAGCCCTGCCCAGCCCGTTTGTACATAATTTCGGGCCCGTTATATTAAAATCATCAAATATATGCAGTGTAGTAATGATGGATGTATAAATAGTCAAACCATGTGATCATTATGACACCTGTCATTAAAGAGCCGAGGTAGTGTAATGAAATGATTTTATCTATATACTGGTTAAATTACCTAGAAAAGTCACGTATAGCTTGTATGTACATTATATCATAAATAAAATGTACAAATTTGTAAAACACATCTCGTTTGTCAAAATATGAATATCGTTGACAGTGCTGCAACCAGGATATTCGATTTCATGAGCTTATGAAATTTATATAATCATGTAACTAAAATGAAAACTTTATACACTAAATTTAGCTAAGTACTATTACTGGCAACAACTAAGAAGACAAGGCATTACCTTAAGCTGCATTCTTCGTCATTTTAATGTAATGCAAATTTGATTCATAAATTGTATATTAAGGCATAATTTACATACAATATGCATGCATTGACAATATTCATCATATAGTGATCATGAAATTGCTGAGAGCGTAAAATATATCCCATGAATTCTGTTTAGATTCATTCGCATAATACACGGTGTGAAGTTGGGCGGATAAAGCGGCCTTTTTTTACATCTATGATCTTAAAATATTTCTATGTGGTCTTGATTGCTTTTGCACTTGAATTTTATATTTTAGCTTTGCTTACTTTGTAGTCTTTCTTTTTCATAGTTCATGATTGAGGCGCATGCCGAAATATTGAACATTTATATTGACAATATACGACTATTGTATCGATATGACACCAGTAGTGCTGCCTTATCGACGAGTGCGCGCACTGGTGTTATATCGATACAATAGTCATATTATTTATGAGATGTCTATTTCCGTCATTAACTGCTGTCTGAAATCACTGATTCATAAAGAGATATTTCTTTTTAAGATATTAATGTCCCATTCGATATCAAGGGAAAAGCTCAGGCTCCAGTTCAATAGATAATTTCATAACCAGCCGTTTTACGCATTCAGAGCAATAGATTTTTTGAACAATTTATAAACAGATCCACATTTTCACAATATGGAAATCACTATGCAGGCAGTTGATCAGGAAATGTGATGATACGAGTTTATGATACGCAATTTATTGAAATATGCGACATAACAGCAGTGTTGTTTTTATCTTCTAGCAATACAAATTCACCATCGCACGAAAAACTGGGAGTAGTTGCTTTAAAATTGTTCACTATTTTCGCTCCAATCATGACATAACGAGAGTCCATTTCCAACACTTCATGGACTCTCACTTGAAAAAAAGAGCTTGTCATCGAACGTCTCTATAGTTTCGAACCCTGGAAAGTGCCATCTTACCAGAATTAGGAATTCGAGTAATGAGCAAAATTCAATGGTTTCGTCGTCAATATCTCTTAGCCAGGTTGTTCCGATGCATGTTCTGTTGTACGATTCTACAACTATGTAATAATCTGGTATACTCATGAAAGTGGATAATAGTGCACTAGAATGGAAGTTTGATATCTTGCCTTTGTACAATTATGGCACAGGGAAAATCTATGGTTTGTACTGTAGATCAGATTCGATCTAAAACATTGTTATCATAGTGAAACTGGAGGTTGTGGAAGTTGTTGACACCTTCATGAAGAGAATTGCAAGTGAGATGGCGGCATTGTTTCATGTGAAATAGCCTACTATTCCATGGATTAATGTAGTGTGTCTATCTGTAGTAGTCACTGAAACTAGTTTCCAATTTTTCAATATTGGAATGCGAATTAAAAATTGGTTCACAAAGTCATAATTGAAAGTGATCGGTGTGCTGTTTGTAAGAACATCTGAAGAATTCACAGATAGAAAGTCTAATTATTGGATAATTTCTTCTTCAGGCGGCTAAGAAACCTGACGCTTTTCTGGAATAAACAGATTGAAAGTTTCTTTACTGACAATAAATGAAATGTCACTGGAAATTTTCAATTAATCATTGAATGACGCATGTGATATTTTGGAAGCTGATATTCGAATGCATGTAGAGATTTTGAAAATTATTCAAATTTAGTGAACAGGGGAACCCTTTAAAGTAAAATGAATACTCTAAGATTACTTGGCCTCTGATTTCAAGCTGGAGTTATGCATGTTCTGTAAATCGACATTACAAGTTGCATAAGAGTCTGATTAAACTATTGATATATTACCGGAGCGATATTTCAAAATGATGAACGTACATATGATGAACTATTGCTTTTAAGTAGATGATCTTTGGACAAGGGCCAACAATCGAGATCAAGAATTGGCCTGATAAATATAAATTCCAATAAAAAACATGGAAGCCAGATCAGACAAGTTGCATTTTGCCCCAACTAAGTTCCCCGGGCGTGTGCCATAATTTTCATGCAATTTCCATTCTAGGATTTTCTACGGTATTGTTAATTTCTATGGGTATACTTTATTCACATGTAGAATTAGAAATTGATAATTTTGCAATATCTTTTGATATCTACTTACAGCTAGCTGATGAAATCACCTCTCATGTCTATTTCCGTCATTGCTGGTGTCCTTTTGCATTGAATGCATAGGAGGAACTGTCGAGTTATCTATGACAAAGCGACATTATTGATGTCAAATCTCATAAATAATAAACTTTTATTGGTGTTCGTCATTCTTTTGATCTTCACAAATCCTATAGAATTTTAGCAATCCATGTGCTGTGTCCAAACTACACGTATCTTTATGACGGCTTCCATAGACTTTTGAAGATGTGCCGGATAAATATCCGAAGTTTTAAACTTCAGATATTTCTAAAAGACACTTCATCTTTTCTAAAATTAAAGTTCAGTTCGTTGGCCAGCAGTCGAAAAAGATATATTATGAAGGAATAATTGAAGCAATGAATTCTTCTATGACTGGAGCATGCAATCAAGAAGTTAGAAATATTGCACACTGGAAGAATGAGAAACGAAGGATCAATGAATAAGACAGTAATAAAAATTCTCTATGTGAAGTTTTCACACCTCAGCATGTAAAATCGTTTTGCCTTAATTCGCGCTTTTACTTATGGAACATCACACAGATGTTTTTACAGATGCCGAATAGTTTAATACTTTTAGGCAAGGGGTAATAAGCTGGCTTTAACATCTGGCCTGTTTTTACAGCAAGTCTTGAGTTGAAGGTGGACTACGCCCCGCCTCTTGACCTCTACTGGCAGGACTCTGTCCTTCTTGCAAATGCCTGAGGTACATTTCAGTCAATAGTGACTCTATTTTTTTGATAGATGCTAATTTTTCCCTATTATAGATATAACTTTTGAGGCTGTGCATCTTAAATGTACAGGACCGCGCTTGGTCGGGTTTGAGCGTCCAGGATGAAGCGGTCGAAACGCGATCGTCCTGACCAAGTTCCTGTTGATGACCTCATTAAAAATAGTCAAATAATTTGTATGCATATTTTTGTAGAATTTTATTTCACGTTTTAGCTTAAGGAACTAACATTAATTCTCTTACACACCTGGTAGATTTTAGATAACGTAATCCCGCTGTGTTAGCTAGATCTGGTATTTTGATTGGAAACAGACCTGTCCTCTTATCATCTGAATGGGCAGACTGTTAAATAGGATCTTTTCAATATATAAATGATAAACATAATTTTGAACAGAACGACTTACTCGCCAATTCATCACACATGAGGAGAGGAGAAGCGTTGTTTGTCCTTCTAGTAAGCATTTTTTAAATTTTTAGACATTTTAGGATATAAAAATTTTCTTTTAAATCATATTTTGTACCTATTGAAAATTAACTAGTCATTAGCTTGTTTTTTTTATTTTTATTTTTGTTACCTTGACGCACTTTGCTACGTTGAATTGTTTTTACAGCACGTCTTGAGTTGAAGGTGGACTACGTCCCCGCCTCTTGACCTCTACTGGCAGGACTCTGTCCTTCTTGCAAATGCCTGAGGTACATTTCAGTCAATAGTGACTCTATTTTTTTGATAGATGCTAATCTTTCCCTATTATAGATATAACTTTTGAGGCTGTGCATCTTAAATGTACAGGACCGCGCTTGGTCGGGTTTGAGCGTCCAGGATGAAGCGGTCGAAACGCGATCGTCCTGACCAAGTTCCTGTTGATGACCTCATTAAAAATAGTCAAATAATTTGTATGCATATTTTTGTAGAATTTTATTTCACGTTTTAGCTTAAGGAACTAACATTAATTCTCTTACACACCTGGTAGATTTTAGATAACGTAATCCCGCTGTGTTAGCTAGATCTGGTATTTTGATTGGAAACAGACCTGTCCTCTTATCATCTGAATGGGCAGACTGTTAAATAGGATCTTTTCAATATATAAATGATAAACATAATTTTGAACAGAACGACTTACTCGCCAATTCATCACACATGAGGAGAGGAGAAGCGTTGTTTGTCCTTCTAGTAAGCATTTTTTAAATTTTTAGACATTTTAGGATATAAAAATTTTCTTTTAAATCATATTTTGTACCTATTGAAAATTAACTAGTCATTAGCTTGTTTTTTTATTTTTTATTTTTGTTACCTTGACGCACTTTGCTACGTTGAATTGTTTTTACAGCACGTCTTGAGTTGAAGGTGGACTACGTCCCCGCCTCTTGACCTCTACTGGCAGGACTCTGTCCTTCTTGCAAATGCCTGAGGTACATTTCAGTCAATAGTGACTCTATTTTTTTGATAGATGCTAATCTTTCCCTATTATAGATATAACTTTTGAGGCTGTGCATCTTAAATGTACAGGACCGCGCTTGGTCGGGTTTGAGCGTCCAGGATGAAGCGGTCGAAACGCGATCGTCCTGACCAAGTTCCTGTTGATGACCTCATTAAAAATAGTCAAATAATTTGTATGCATATTTTTGTAGAATTTTATTTCACGTTTTAGCTTAAGGAACTAACATTAATTCTCTTACACACCTGGTAGATTTTAGATAACGTAATCCCGCTGTGTTAGCTAGATCTGGTATTTTGATTGGAAACAGACCTGTCCTCTTATCATCTGAATGGGCAGACTGTTAAATAGGATCTTTTCAATATATAAATGATAAACATAATTTTGAACAGAACGACTTACTCGCCAATTCATCACACATGAGGAGAGGAGAAGCGTTGTTTGTCCTTCTAGTAAGCATTTTTTAAATTTTTAGACATTTTAGGATATAAAAATTTTCTTTTAAATCATATTTTGTACCTATTGAAAATTAACTAGTCATTAGCTTGTTTTTTTATTTTTTATTTTTGTTACCTTGACGCACTTTGCTACGTTGAATTGTTTTTACAGCACGTCTTGAGTTGAAGGTGGACTACGTCCCCGCCTCTTGACCTCTACTGGCAGGACTCTGTCCTTCTTGCAAATGCCTGAGGTACATTTCAGTCAATAGTGACTCTATTTTTTTGATAGATGCTAATCTTTCCCTATTATAGATATAACTTTTGAGGCTGTGCATCTTAAATGTACAGGACCGCGCTTGGTCGGGTTTGAGCGTCCAGGATGAAGCGGTCGAAACGCGATCGTCCTGACCAAGTTCCTGTTGATGACCTCATTAAAAATAGTCAAATAATTTGTATGCATATTTTTGTAGAATTTTATTTCACGTTTTAGCTTAAGGAACTAACATTAATTCTCTTACACACCTGGTAGATTTTAGATAACGTAATCCCGCTGTGTTAGCTAGATCTGGTATTTTGATTGGAAACAGACCTGTCCTCTTATCATCTGAATGGGCAGACTGTTAAATAGGATCTTTTCAATATATAAATGATAAACATAATTTTGAACAGAACGACTTACTCGCCAATTCATCACACATGAGGAGAGGAGAAGCGTTGTTTGTCCTTCTAGTAAGCATTTTTTAAATTTTTAGACATTTTAGGATATAAAAATTTTCTTTTAAATCATATTTTGTACCTATTGAAAATTAACTAGTCATTAGCTTGTTTTTTTATTTTTTATTTTTGTTACCTTGACGCACTTTGCTACGTTGAATTGTTTTTACAGCACGTCTTGAGTTGAAGGTGGACTACGTCCCCGCCTCTTGACCTCTACTGGCAGGACTCTGTCCTTCTTGCAAATGCCTGAGGTACATTTCAGTCAATAGTGACTCTATTTTTTTGATAGATGCTAATCTTTCCCTATTATAGATATAACTTTTGAGGCTGTGCATCTTAAATGTACAGGACCGCGCTTGGTCGGGTTTGAGCGTCCAGGATGAAGCGGTCGAAACGCGATCGTCCTGACCAAGTTCCTGTTGATGACCTCATTAAAAATAGTCAAATAATTTGTATGCATATTTTTGTAGAATTTTATTTCACGTTTTAGCTTAAGGAACTAACATTAATTCTCTTACACACCTGGTAGATTTTAGATAACGTAATCCCGCTGTGTTAGCTAGATCTGGTATTTTGATTGGAAACAGACCTGTCCTCTTATCATCTGAATGGGCAGACTGTTAAATAGGATCTTTTCAATATATAAATGATAAACATAATTTTGAACAGAACGACTTACTCGCCAATTCATCACACATGAGGAGAGGAGAAGCGTTGTTTGTCCTTCTAGTAAGCATTTTTTAAATTTTTAGACATTTTAGGATATAAAAATTTTCTTTTAAATCATATTTTGTACCTATTGAAAATTAACTAGTCATTAGCTTGTTTTTTTATTTTTTATTTTTGTTACCTTGACGCACTTTGCTACGTTGAATTGGTTTTACAGCACGTCTTGAGTTGAAGGTGGACTACGTCCCCGCCTCTTGACCTCTACTGGCAGGACTCTGTCCTTCTTGCAAATGCCTGAGGTACATTTCAGTCAATAGTGACTCTATTTTTTTGATAGATGCTAATCTTTCCCTATTATAGATATAACTTTTGAGGCTGTGCATCTTAAATGTACAGGACCGCGCTTGGTCGGGTTTGAGCGTCCAGGATGAAGCGGTCGAAACGCGATCGTCCTGACCAAGTTCCTGTTGATGACCTCATTAAAAATAGTCAAATAATTTGTATGCATATTTTTGTAGAATTTTATTTCACGTTTTAGCTTAAGGAACTAACATTAATTCTCTTACACACCTGGTAGATTTTAGATAACGTAATCCCGCTGTGTTAGCTAGATCTGGTATTTTGATTGGAAACAGACCTGTCCTCTTATCATCTGAATGGGCAGACTGTTAAATAGGATCTTTTCAATATATAAATGATAAACATAATTTTGAACAGAACGACTTACTCGCCAATTCATCACACATGAGGAGAGGAGAAGCGTTGTTTGTCCTTCTAGTAAGCATTTTTTAAATTTTTAGACATTTTAGGATATAAAAATTTTCTTTTAAATCATATTTTGTACCTATTGAAAATTAACTAGTCATTAGCTTGTTTTTTTATTTTTTATTTTTGTTACCTTGACGCACTTTGCTACGTTGAATTGGTTTTACAGCACGTCTTGAGTTGAAGGTGGACTACGTCCCCGCCTCTTGACCTCTACTGGCAGGACTCTGTCCTTCTTGCAAATGCCTGAGGTACATTTCAGTCAATAGTGACTCTATTTTTTTGATAGATGCTAATCTTTCCCTATTATAGATATAACTTTTGAGGCTGTGCATCTTAAATGTACAGGACCGCGCTTGGTCGGGTTTGAGCGTCCAGGATGAAGCGGTCGAAACGCGATCGTCCTGACCAAGTTCCTGTTGATGACCTCATTAAAAATAGTCAAATAATTTGTATGCATATTTTTGTAGAATTTTATTTCGCGTTTTAGCTTAAGGAACTAACATTAATTCTCTTACACACCTGGTAGATTTTAGATAACGTAATCCCGCTGTGTTAGCTAGATCTGGTATTTTGATTGGAAACAGACCTGTCCTCTTATCATCTGAATGGGCAGACTGTTAAATAGGATCTTTTCAATATATAAATGATAAACATAATTTTGAACAGAACGACTTACTCGCCAATTCATCACACATGAGGAGAGGAGAAGCGTTGTTTGTCCTTCTAGTAAGCATTTTTTAAATTTTTAGACATTTTAGGATATAAAAATTTTCTTTTAAATCATATTTTGTACCTATTGAAAATTAACTAGTCATTAGCTTGTTTTTTTATTTTTTATTTTTGTTACCTTGACGCACTTTGCTACGTTGAATTGTTTTTACAGCACGTCTTGAGTTGAAGGTGGACTACGTCCCCGCCTCTTGACCTCTACTGGCAGGACTCTGTCCTTCTTGCAAATGCCTGAGGTACATTTCAGTCAATAGTGACTCTATTTTTTTGATAGATGCTAATCTTTCCCTATTATAGATATAACTTTTGAGGCTGTGCATCTTAAATGTACAGGACCGCGCTTGGTCGGGTTTGAGCGTCCAGGATGAAGCGGTCGAAACGCGATCGTCCTGACCAAGTTCCTGTTGATGACCTCATTAAAAATAGTCAAATAATTTGTATGCATATTTTTGTAGAATTTTATTTCACGTTTTAGCTTAAGGAACTAACATTAATTCTCTTACACACCTGGTAGATTTTAGATAACGTAATCCCGCTGTGTTAGCTAGATCTGGTATTTTGATTGGAAACAGACCTGTCCTCTTATCATCTGAATGGGCAGACTGTTAAATAGGATCTTTTCAATATATAAATGATAAACATAATTTTGAACAGAACGACTTACTCGCCAATTCATCACACATGAGGAGAGGAGAAGCGTTGTTTGTCCTTCTAGTAAGCATCTTTTAAATTTTTAGACATTTTAGGATATAAAAATTTTCTTTTAAATCATATTTTGTACCTATTGAAAATTAACTAGTCATTAGCTTGTTTTTTTATTTTTTATTTTTGTTACCTTGACGCACTTTGCTACGTTGAATTGTTTTTACAGCACGTCTTGAGTTGAAGGTGGACTACGTCCCCGCCTCTTGACCTCTACTGGCAGGACTCTGTCCTTCTTGCAAATACCTGAGGTACATTTCAGTCAATAGTGACTCTATTTTTTTGATAGATGCTAATCTTTCCCTATTATAGATATAACTTTTGAGGCTGTGCATCTTAAATGTACAGGACCGCGCTTGGTCGGGTTTGAGCGTCCAGGATGAAGCGGTCGAAACGCGATCGTCCTGACCAAGTTCCTGTTGATGACCTCATTAAAAATAGTCAAATAATTTGTATGCATATTTTTGTAGAATTTTATTTCACGTTTTAGCTTAAGGAACTAACATTAATTCTCTTACACACCTGGTAGATTTTAGATAACGTAATCCCGCTGTGTTAGCTAGATCTGGTATTTTGATTGGAAACAGACCTGTCCTCTTATCATCTGAATGGGCAGACTGTTAAATAGGATCTTTTCAATATATAAATGATAAACATAATTTTAAACAGAACGACTTACTCGCCAATTCATCACACATGAGCGTTGTTTGTCCTTCTAGTAAGCATTTTTTAAATTTTTAGACATTTTAGGATATAAAAATTTTCTTTTAAATCATATTTTGTACCTATTGAAAATTAACTAGTCATTAGCTTGTTTTTTTATTTTTTATTTTTGTTACCTTGACGCACTTTGCTACGTTGAATTGTTTTTACAGCACGTCTTGAGTTGAAGGTGGACTACGTCCCCGCCTCTTGACCTCTACTGGCAGGACTCTGTCCTTCTTGCAAATGCCTGAGGTACATTTCAGTCAATAGTGACTCTATTTTTTTGATAGATGCTAATCTTTCCCTATTATAGATATAACTTTTGAGGCTGTGCATCTTAAATGTACAGGACCGCGCTTGGTCGGGTTTGAGCGTCCAGGATGAAGCGGTCGAAACGCGATCGTCCTGACCAAGTTCCTGTTGATGACCTCATTAAAAATAGTCAAATAATTTGTATGCATATTTTTGTAGAATTTTATTTCACGTTTTAGCTTAAGGAACTAACATTAATTCTCTTACACACCTGGTAGATTTTAGATAACGTAATCCCGCTGTGTTAGCTAGATCTGGTATTTTGATTGGAAACAGACCTGTCCTCTTATCATCTGAATGGGCAGACTGTTAAATAGGATCTTTTCAATATATAAATGATAAACATAATTTTGAACAGAACGACTTACTCGCCAATTCATCACACATGAGCGTTGTTTGTCCTTCTAGTAAGCATTTTTTAAATTTTTAGACATTTTAGGATATAAAAATTTTCTTTTAAATCATATTTTGTACCTATTGAAAATTAACTAGTCATTAGCTTGTTTTTTTATTTTTTATTTTTGTTACCTTGACGCACTTTGCTACGTTGAATTGTTTTTACAGCACGTCTTGAGTTGAAGGTGGACTACGTCCCCGCCTCTTGACCTCTACTGGCAGGACTCTGTCCTTCTTGCAAATGCCTGAGGTACATTTCAGTCAATAGTGACTCTATTTTTTTGATAGATGCTAATCTTTCCCTATTATAGATATAACTTTTGAGGCTGTGCATCTTAAATGTACAGGACCGCGCTTGGTCGGGTTTGAGCGTCCAGGATGAAGCGGTCGAAACGCGATCGTCCTGACCAAGTTCCTGTTGATGACCTCATTAAAAATAGTCAAATAATTTGTATGCATATTTTTGTAGAATTTTATTTCACGTTTTAGCTTAAGGAACTAACATTAATTCTCTTACACACCTGGTAGATTTTAGATAACGTAATCCCGCTGTGTTAGCTAGATCTGGTATTTTGATTGGAAACAGACCTGTCCTCTTATCATCTGAATGGGCAGACTGTTAAATAGGATCTTTTCAATATATAAATGATAAACATAATTTTGAACAGAACGACTTACTCGCCAATTCATCACACATGAGGAGAGGAGAAGCGTTGTTTGTCCTTCTAGTAAGCATCTTTTAAATTTTTAGACATTTTAGGATATAAAAATTTTCTTTTAAATCATATTTTGTACCTATTGAAAATTAACTAGTCATTAGCTTGTTTTTTTATTTTTTATTTTTGTTACCTTGACGCACTTTGCTACGTTGAACTGCCATTCACGATGCATACAGAAATTGATGGGAATATCTGAATCATTGAAACAGTGCTCTGGTTGCATTTCTCTCCCTTCTCCGCGTCTGGCTTTCATATTTTATCACAGTTTGATCAAGAGAAAGCAATCTGCGGCCGCTTAATTCCTCGAGGCAAGTTGCGTAACGCAGCATGTGGTCTCGCTACAAACTGCAATTTAGAATCTTTAGCATACCTCCTTCACCGTGAGGTATGTGCCGCAAATTCCTTTATTAAGTGGGTGTTATCGATGACACCGACATTCCTGCGATACACCTGCAGAGATTGAATTAGGATGTCACACAACGACATTTGACAAAACCAAATCAGTAGGAAATTGAAAAACGATCATAATTTCAGCCCCATGTAAAAATGTTCTAGGTCCGAGGCCCGTCCAGGTCTGTGCGAGTTTCTCATTCACAGGCCCAAGCCCGGCCCGGCCCAACCGCTCCCAGGTCTGGCCCGTTTCTAACTCTGTTCTAGACAAACTGAAGAAGAGAAGACTTGACTACGTAATTCTGTGGACAAAGTAGTCGTATTTTTGCTTCGAGAGAGGACTACATGATATAGTTGATTCTACTTATGAAGTGCAGTGTCAAAGCAGGGTGCTCTTGATTTTGATGTCTTGAAAAAAGTTATGAAAATGGTCCTCTTGATAAAGAGATCTCAAAATTATCAAACAAGGACACATTTCGATCTGATTTTCTTAGAATCATTAGCAAACTTGCGTGCGATATGTTGACCTGCTGATTCACACTTTCCAACAAATGTGGGTAATTAAATGTCATAAATTACAAAAAGGCAATTTACGTGCAATAATGATGGCTTAGAATAATAGGAAAATATCAACAAAATTATCCCTAAAACTCTCCACTGCAGCTCACACAGAACTGTGTATCTAGTGCATGAGATTGCAACTTGTACACTGCATAATATACGTGTCATGAAAATCGAGTTTTACAGTCGTGCGAGGCTCATGTTGAGATATGTCTGTGTTTCTAGTCAGAGCGATTAGCCGGTACATAATATTCTTTTGTTCCGGTTTGTGAATTCGAGTAAGTTATCGAAGCAAATTTCATGTTTTTTTGAAATTATTTGTTTGATTAGTTGATTGTTTGAAGTTTTTTGAAGTGAATTTCATGATTTCATGAAGTCTTTGATTTTGAGACTTATTTACATCTTTGAGTAGGCAAATCATTTGTCTGAATAGAAAATTGCACTGAGGATAAAACAAATGAAGTGCAAGTAGAATAAAGGTAAATGTCTCTCATTGTGCAGAAACTCCGTGCCACATGAAAAAGGAGAGTCTAGAGGGGACACTGTCTTCTCGCAGCCATTGCATATAGTGACAGCAAGTGATGCAGATTGATATGGAGATATTCGTATCTCTTTGGCGTGCGTTTTTGACCAAGCACTCGCAATGCATCACTGCTCGCCCACTCGCATTATGCAGGGACCATGCAAGCCTCAGCTGTCAGATTGAGGGAATTTCTAAAAGACAGCCACATGTACATGTCCTTGACAACTAGATTCGTGAAATGGAGAGACGAAAGCTTTTATTCTCAGGTTTCAAATGAGCTGGGATGACCTTGCATCCGTTGCTTTGAAAATCGCTGAATTTAGAGATTTTTCAATGATGATGAATCAGGCACGAGCGAGTCGAGCGAGCATATCCTGAGCTTTCTCGCTTTTTCATCAAAAGGTTTATGCTCGGTATCTTCATAATCTTTGCGATGTAAGGAGTGAATGTGTAAGTTTTATTACAGTGCAGCATGCGACAGTAAGTTTGCAGCACCACTGAAATTACAAAAATGGAATCGATTATCTTCTCAATGTATCCATCAAGCCTACTCAGGCCTCAGTCCACCACAGAGCAATTCCACTATGATTGAGTCCTTCGGTGAAGGAAGGGGCTTCTTTCAACAAGATAACGCGCCTTGCCATGCCAGCAGGAAATCATTGAGCAGATTAGAAGATGCTGGAATCAGAGTCAAAAGTGGACAAAACTTAATTTTTCAGATTCCCATTCGCATCCGCAAAGTACAAAATCTGTAATCCGCATCCAATCCGCATTCGCAACACTTCTACATTTTCTATCCGCATCCGCGCTGTATCCGCACCGAATCCGCAATAGTAAAAGTCTTCGAAATTATTCTGTAACTCGTTCAGATTAACTTACACGTAGAAGGAAAACTTGTGTTTTTATGGATTTTGCATTTATAGACCTATCCTTTAGGCTGCAACGGTAAATAAACTGACATAATTTTGCCTACGTTCAGCCTATGCAAAACCACGAATGGTAAGCTTAGAATAGCTGCTATGTATAGGGGCTACTAGCAATGTAGCCTAACCCACTATCTTTATGGACCGGTTTTTAGCGGATGATTTGTTTTTATCTGTCCATAAACGATTCTACTTATGTAAGCAATTTGAGTCATTAATACTCACATAGAGGCCAGTACTAATCTGTTAAAATCGAACTTTTATATGTTAATTATAGCTTGCTGTACACGCAGTATACACTCACACTTACAGGTACTGTCCTGAGCAGACTGAATTTAGGCCTCACTGGGTTTATATCACGACGGGCAGGGCAGCACAATTGATATCGATATTCTCATTTAGTCACTCTTGGCTATGTGTATACTTGTATACAGTAATGCATATATGACCGGTCCAGGACAACTAAAATAAAAAAATAAGATACCTGAAAAATGTAAAAAAATGTATATATGACCGGTTCAGGACAACTAAAAAAATAAGATGCCTCCAGAATGCAAAATCGGAATATTTCATATACTGAAAAAAGACCTATAAAAATAAAAGTATAATAATAAAATCAAAAAAAAAGTTCTAAGCTTGCTGGGATTTTTTCATATACTGAAAAGAGGTTTCAAAAATATCACGTAGTCGAAAATTTACGTAGTCTAAAAATTTAGGTAGTCTGAAAATATCAAAATTTCACGTAGTCGAAAATTTAGGTAGTCTAAAAATTTCACGTAGTCAAAAATTTAAGTAGTATAAAAATTTCACGTAGTCGAAAATTTATGTAGTCCAAAAATTTAGATAGTCTAAAAATATCAAAATTTCGAAATTTCAAAAATCTGAAAATTTCAAAAAATTCAAAATTTCAAAAATTTGCGTAGTCCAAAAAATTTCTAAAAAAATTTATCAAAAAATGGAAACCTCAAAAATGGAAGGGCTTCGAAAATATATCCTTTGTTATCTCAATTAAAAACAAGTGAAGTGAATAAATAAAAACATAAAGATAGAGTACGTTATATGAAAAATAAGGAAACGCAACACAAGGAATTGGAATTGTTCGTGATGAGATCTTTTTTTCTTCTTGCTCATCGACATAACTGACAATCGCACTTAACAATTGTTCTCGTGATGCGGCTAATTGACTGAGTGATCTGATGTCTATTCATTGCCTTTGTTGATCCGTATTGTAATGACTAGGTTGTTTTGTGTGCTGATGACTCATCACTGACTTTTGTAAATGGAACTCTTTGTATATCATGCCATGACATTGTTCGGTTGGACAACTCAATTAAACTTTTACGGAGCAGCGTGACTTCTTTCTCTCTCTCGATCCTGTCTGTTACAGGAATATTGTATTCACAATGTCATGCATTCTTTAAAGCAATTGTTTGTCTTCAATGAGAATAATTCCCGTATGCTTTTTATAGAATGACCTTGAACGCTAAAATTTTCACCAAAACCAGAACCGGTGTCAGAAAAAGTGTCAGAAAGTTTGTCGACATGGCTGTCGATAGAAGTGCCGACATGGTTCGACAATTGGTGTATTTTCCATTGAAAACAATGTCGCATGAATTATTGTTTTGGAAAGTAAAAGGAAGAGAAATGCTCATTCATTCATTCATTTATCCTCTCTCTCTCATATGTCTATTGTGTTTAGATTATATTTGTTCTTTTGTTCCCATAGTGTGAATGAGATTTCACAACCCGCATTATGCGCTATTGTCTGTGACTTGCCTCACCCCTAGCAGCTGCCACAATTTTAGCAGCTTCTACACACCAATTCCTTTGAGAGATTTCTGAAATAGATTTTATTCCATTTAAAATGATTAACATAGAAGAGTTCCTAAAACAATACGGCAAACAAATCACGACAAATTTCGATTTAAATAAGATCGCCAATGAATCAGGCATAACGAATTTCCACGTGTTAATGAGAGATGAATTGCAGTTGATGAAAAATGTACCTCAAGTGAATTTTATAACAAATCTTCACACATCAGAACAAAAAGGAGTACATTCGTCTGCGGGGAGAAAGAATACTGATAATGTAGAAAACTATTGGTTCGATTCATACGGTCTACCCCCTGCAAATGAAGTAAAAGAAATACTTCGTAATGGAACATAAAATACTTTTCAAATTCAAAAACCAGGAACTCTGTTGCGGTCAATTATGTATTTACGTTTTTTACAGATTGCAAAAAGGAGTACCATTTCTAGATATTATGCTAGAATTGAACAATGATAATTAAAGTTCAGTCTTTTGTAATTCATTTTCATAAAATCTACATTTTATTTCTTCATTATCTAAACCTTTAATTTCATAAGTAAACGGATAAGTTTGATTTATTTTACAAACTTCAAATATTTCTTTAGTCCAATAACCAACAACACCTTTTTCAAATTTATTTTTATATTTGAATATTCTCACTCTATCTCCAAATTTAAATTTCGATTTGCGGTTTTGTAAATTAACATTACTTTCATTCTCATAATTGGTTTCAAATATCGTCTTTCTTATTAAATCTGGATCGTTAGAAGCATTCTTTTGAGTTTCTTGAATACTTGAATGAATCTTATTGTTATACTCTTCTACATTTCCTGGTAATATTTTTAACCATTTCTGATTACCTTGTTCGGTACATTTCTAAAATAATTTACTTTTTAACGTTCTATTGAACCTTTCAATTACTACAGCTTTTCCAGCATTTTCTGTGGAATAAACAGTTTCAAATAATGGCTTAACATTTCTGTTATAAAACTCAGAGCCTTTATCAGTAAACAATTTCTTTGGCTTTCTATTACCTTCTTTGAATATTTCTTCAAACGCATATTTTACTGACAAACCACTTTTATTCTTTAATGGCTTCACCTAATCGTATCTAGTATGTAAATCTATAAGGGTTAATGCGTATTTAAAATCAGACTCATTCGGCATACGAATAAGATCAGCACTCCAAATATCATCTTTATTAAATACCTTTACTTTCAAAAGATATTTCGGCTTTCTATATTCTTTATGAATTTCAGACGCGTAAGTTTCATCCAAACCCTGAGCGAACAAAATTTTGGCTTGTAAAGCTTTTTTAACAAACATTATTTCAATTTTTTTCTAAATGTAGGATTTTGAATACTGTCTAATTCTTCTATTATTTCCCTATCAGCTTCATGACGAGATTTTAGGTCATGATTTCGATGAGCTAAATCGTGTCTATAAGCTGCTGCATCAACTCTGTTTATTGGTTCTTCACCTGGTTTTGGATCATAATTCTCATCTAATGTAGTCATATATCTAATCGAGTTCCTGGACCGGTATATGAATGACCAGGAAGATGTTTTTCTTTTCAATATTTACTCCAAATAAATCCAGGAAAGTTTTCTAATGTTTTTTTCATGTCGTTACCTTCGTAACTCTGTAACTCTGACAATTTGAGGTTTTAGGTACGTTTAACAGATAATTCAATAAATCTAAACTAGCAATTTTTAATTTGATTAAAGTTTCGGAATTTATGCAATTTGTAGAATTTGTAGAATTTATGCAATTTATAGAACACATTTTAAAGATAGAAAAATATTTGTAACATTATAACAATATATTTATAACATCATAACAATATATTAATCACAAAATATATTTATCTAATCATACTAGAACTTAGATATATTTCAGAACCATCTTTAGTTTCCTATATTTGTATTAAATCATCAACATTATGTAGAATGTTTTTGAGAACTCGTTTTCCTTCATCAACTAAATTTAATTTACTATTAAATTATCTACTATTCCTTCACCCCTAGCAACTTTCTCCAGCTCTTTATTATGACGTTTTTGTTCTTCTAATGCTGTCTTCTCTGATCTATTTTCATTTACATTTTGGACAATACCAGCTGTCCCACCTGCAACACTTCCTGCTGCTATACTTCCTAATATTAAATGAATTAATGGGGGAATTCCGCCATTCTTTTCTTCTTGTAATTTAATTTTCTCTATCATTGGTTTACTTATGCAATATATTTTTGTCAATCGTAATAGATTTCGGAGTACTTTTGTCAACAATGCTACGTAATTTTAATTCAACAGTTTTATTATTACTATTCGCTTGTGACATTTTTAATAAAAAAATGTTAATCTAAGAATTTTTCAATCTATTCTAGTTAAGAAAAAATTAATAATTTATTCTAAATAATTTCATTCTAAATGATTTTTTCTAACCTATCTTAACCATCTTTCCATTGAGAATTTCAATAGAATATTTTACATCTTCTAGCAATAAACCATATGCCATCAATGAAGTTGTGGAATCTTTCTTTTCAATATTAATTGTTACATCACAACCATTTTCTTACAATATCTTCAGATTGTGCACTTAGATCGAAACAGAAAACGGGATATAAATGTCTCCAATCTCTAGGAGTTAATTGTGGTTCAACTCCAAATTATATACAAAGATTTCTATAAGCATCATATCCTTCCATAAATTGATTATTGGTATGAACAAATCTTAATGGATCAATGGGATATCGGGTTTGATTTAAAGCAACTTGTAAACTTCGAATTGTGTTAACATGGAAAAGATTGTTGTTCTTTTCAAAACTTCGAGAATCATTTCTTTGAAAAGTTAGTTATAAATATCTTGGAGTATTCGAAGTTCTGGTAAAATGCCAGTTAAATCTTTGCTCAGAAAAAGTTACAGAACAGTCAGCACGCTTTAGAAATTTTACTGGAATAGGTTTGTTAGTATTTAATCTTTTTGCAATAATTAATTCAACATCTAAACTAGGACTAATATGTTTTATCCACCATTCAAGTCTATCAATTTCTAAATATGATTTTTTACAGTCTTACCATAAAAGATTAATTCATTATTTGCTGTGCGATGAGTTATTAATTTAAAATTTAATTGACATGATATTTTGTCATAATCTAAATATCCGAATAATGGAGACAATGACCAATTTACAGTATGTTTACTTTTCTTGTTAAACTCACGTCTTTCCTTATATGCACTATTGTTTGTTTTATTTAAGTGATTTGCAATATTTTCCACATCTTTCGCAATTCCTGCTGCATCTCCTCCAGCGTGAGCTAAATCATCTACAATTGAGAAATCGGTTGGAGCCAGGGAAAAAACTAAGGCGTTCGGTTCACGTTTTCTTAAAAAGGACACGATGCATTTCGTGCACCTCCGGCGCACATGTTCACGCGAATAATGAAGACATTGCACAGTTGGTGACAGACGCTCAGACAATGACTTCATAGCGCGAATGATGTGTAACTACAGTGCTAAAATAAATAATGTACTCAGACGAATACCACTAAAATTAAAAAACAAAGGTAGAAAGACAAAGTCAGAAAACAGGAAAAAGAGAATTGAAAGTCGAGTATCATAGTACCTCACTCCACACAGATCCAACGTTGCACTCTACCTTGTTGACACTGTTGAACTTCTTGGACCACAACGATTCTTTGATGACACGTCTTCGGTATATGGGATCGCTGTCAACTGTACCACAATTGTCCCAATCAATGTCGTGGCAACTGTCAAGCGTATTGTTGGAAACTTCCGAGGACGTGTAGAAGTTCCTGACATTTCTCTTATGCTCTTTGAGCCGCTCCGGTAAAGTTCTCGAGCTTTGGCCGACGTATGACCACTGGCAATCGACATCCATGCACTTGAGATGATAAACGACACCGAAAAGCTGAGGTTTTGCGGGTCTCTTCTTGACTAATAGGGACTTCAGCGTATACATGGACTTGTAGTGTGTCTGGATACCAAGCTGAGTTAGTGTCTTCGAGATCGACTCTGCCAGACGGGGAACGTAGGGGATTACGCATCTTACGTTGTCCTCATCCGTAGCTTCAGCAGCTTCATTTGATGGAGGATCGAAGACACGCACACTTTCCCTGGGGCTGAAACCATTCATCTGGAAGACGCGTTCAAGCGATCGGAGCTCATCGTCGAGACAATCGGCAGAACAAATCGATCGGGCTCGATGACAAAGTGTCTTGACAAGTCATTTAAATACACTGGGATGGTGACAAGAAGATCGATTCAAATAAAGGTTAGTATGGGTTGGCTTACCATATACCTTGAACGTGATGCTGTTGTTAATTCTTTGCAGAAGGATATCCAAAAAAGGAAGAACCGAGTCGACTTCGAGCTCCATGGTAAATTGGATTGTCGGACGAAATGAGTTGAGATACTGAAGGAAATCTTCCAATTCATTGTCAGGACGAATCCACTGTACGAATATGTCGTCGACGTAGCGGTACCACAAATCCGGAAAATAACGATTCGAGTGGATGGCAGATTCTTTGACCAACCTTTGAAAATGGTACATGTAAAGGTTTGCGAGGCTGCAACTGATGCTGCTTCCCATGGCAATCCCATCGGTTTGTATGTAAAGGGCGTCCCTGAATTGAAAATAGGAGTGGTTTAAGCAAAAACTCAACACTTCCATAAATTCAGTCACTGTCAATATGCAGTGTTCTCCGAAATCTGAGTCGTTCATTATCAGGCTGTGTATCACACGAAAAGATTCCTGTACGGGGACGTTGGTGTATAAGGAGATTATGTCCAAACTTAGTAAAAAAACCCTCATTGAGATCGCCCACCGATTGAAGTTTGCGGATGAGATCCGAAGAATTTTTAATGTAAGAAGGTCCATTGGCAGAATACGCCTGTAACAGTCGTGCGATCATTTTGGAGATAGGAGCCAAAAGAGACCCCAAAGTACTGACTACAGGGCGAAGCGGTGTATTTGTCTTATGCACTTTAGGCAATCCAAATAGGTGCGGGGTCTGTTAATGTGTGGAGCACCAGTTCAGCATAGTCTATCTCATGATTCTACCATTCTCCACTGCTGGTTTGAGGAGGTCATGAAGCTGTTTCCTCCATTTCAACGAAGGGTCAGAGGTTAATTTTCTGTAAGGGCCCGTCAGAATCAATTCCTCCAACTTGCTATAATACTCAGGACGGTTCATCACAACTACTGCGTTCCCTTTGTCGGCAGGTAGAATTATGATCTGCTCGTTCTCTCTCAAAGATTTGATAGCCCTGCTTTCTTCTCTGGAGATATTGCCTTTACCAGGTAGTTTCGATCTCTTGATGGACGTGGCAATCTCAGTACGAGCCCATGATTTCAAATCGCTGGGCAAATTGACGATGGCGCTCTCCACACTTGCAATGATGTCGGTAGTGGGGATGCGCCTAGGAGTCACAGCAAAATTGAGACCCTTGCCAAGTGAACTGGTTTCATAATCATTCAAAACACTGTTACTCAAATTTATGACGACGTTGGATATTTGTGTAGAGTCAGTGGATTCTTCAGTTGTACCATATAGTTGGCGAAGACGTTGGATCCATTGACTGTGGCACTCAGATTGACGACCTTCAGTACTACGTCGACTCATGGAAATAAAGTCCACGACGCGGTTCACTAAATCCTGGTTATCTATCATGTGCAGCAAGCAAACACGACGAGTGGACAAAGTACACCGAAGACGATTATAAGAAGACTGAAGTCGAAATCTTTCCTTTTTGACCATCATATTGCCAACTTTTTTATGAAGGTTGGAATCATGGTTGAAGCGTCCAGGCAATGAGAACCACAAAGATCGCGGTAACATACCTTCGGATGCACAAATTTGAAATAGTTTAATCTTTGAATTCAATTTCACCAATTCCAACTCTTCGTTCACTACTGTGCGAAGGATGAGCGTACACCTGCTCCCATAGGTGTCTGTGAGATGCTTGAATAGTCCCTGCATTATATTGAGAAATCGGTTGGAGCTAGGTCCCGCACCTATTTGGATTGCCTAAAGTGCATAAGACAAATACACCGCTTCGCCCTATAGTCAGTACTTTGGGGTCTCTTTTGGCTCCTATCTCCAAAATGATCGCACGACTGTTACAGGCGTATTCTGCCAATGGACCTTCTTACATTAAAAATTCTTCGGATCTCATCCGCAAACTTCAATCGGTGGGCGATCTCAATGAGGGTTTTTTTACTAAGTTTGGACATAATCTCCTTATACACCAACGTCCCCGTACAGGAATCTTTTCGTGTGATACACAGCCTGATAATGAACGACTCAGATTTCGGAGAACACTGCATATTGACAGTGACTGAATTTATGGAAGTGTTGAGTTTTTGCTTAAACCACTCCTATTTTCAATTCAGGGACGCCCTTTACATACAAACCGATGGGATTGCCATGGGAAGCAGCATCAGTTGCAGCCTCGCAAACCTTTACATGTACCATTTTCAAAGGTTGGTCAAAGAATCTGCCATCCACTCGAATCGTTATTTTCCGGATTTGTGGTACCGCTACGTCGACGACATATTCGTACAGTGGATTCGTCCTGACAATGAATTGGAAGATTTCCTTCAGTATCTCAACTCATTTCGTCCGACAATCCAATTTACCATGGAGCTCGAAGTCGACTCGGTTCTTCCTTTTTTGGATATCCTTCTGCAAAGAATTAACAACAGCATCACGTTCAAGGTATATAGAAAGCCAACCCATACTAACCTTTATTTGAATCGATCTTCTTGTCACCATCCCAGTGTATTTAAATGACTTGTCAAGACACTTTGTCATCGAGCCCGATCGATTTGTTCTGCCGATTGTCTCGACGATGAGCTCCGATCGCTTGAACGCGTCTTCCAGATGAATGGTTTCAGCCCCAGGGAAAGTGTGCGTGTCTTCGATCCTCCATCAAATGAAGCTGCTGAAGCTACGGATGAGGACAACGTAAGATGCGTAATCCCCTACGTTCCCCGTCTGGCAGAGTCGATCTCGAAGACACTAACTCAGCTTGGTATCCAGACACACTACAAGTCCATGTATACGCTGAAGTCCCTATTAGTCAAGAAGAGACCCGCAAAACCTCAGCTTTTCGGTGTCGTTTATCATCTCAAGTGCATGGATGTCGATTGCCAGTGGTCATACGTCGGCCAAAGCTCGAGAACTTTACCGGAGCGGCTCAAAGAGCATAAGAGAAATGTCAGGAACTTCTCCACGTCCTCGGAAGTTTCCAACAATACGCTTGACAGTTGCCACGACATTGATTGGGACAATTGTGGTACAGTTGACAGCGATCCCATATACCGAAGACGTGTCATCAAAGAATCGTTGTGGTCCAAGAAGTTCAACAGTGTCAACAAGGTAGAGTGCAACGTTGGATCTGTGTGGAGTGAGGTACTATGATACTCGACTTTCAATTCTCTTTTTCCTGTTTTCTGACTTTGTCTTTCTACCTTTGTTTTTTAATTTTAGTGGTATTCGTCTGAGTACATTATTTATTTTAGCACTGTAGTTACACATCATCCGCGCTATGAAGTCATTGTCTGAGCGTCTGTCACCAACTGTGCAATGTCTTCATTATTCGCGTGAACATGTGCGCCGGAGGTGCACGAAATGCATCGTGTCCTTTTTAAGAAAACGTGAACCGAACGCCTTAGTTTTTTCCCTGGCTCCAACCGATTTCTCAATATGATGCAGGGAACATTCAAGCATCATCTACAATTATTCCATCATTATTATCTGGAAACCATCCTTCGATTTCATGTTTTTTATTATTTTCACCAATTGTAACAAATTGAAGCATTGTATATAATTACACCTGGAGAATCACTTATTCTTTTTATATTTTGAGTTGCGACATCTAAACGCATTTGTGTAAATAGTCTTGGAAAGAAATTATTCTCTAATGCAATATTATCAGTATCTGGTAATGGTGTTGTAAATTTTGCATCACTATATAAAGAATATTCACAGTGTAAAAAGGAATCAGGTAAATATAAATAACTTTGTTGATTATCAACTTCAAAGATTAAATCTCCTCCAGTATTTACTCTACTAGAAGATCCGGGATTCATAGGAATTCCTTTATAGTCATTCTTTTTTTGATTGTAACTGACGAACGGAGGATCGTCTAATTTAAATTTATTTTCGATAGAGCGATCTGAATTTTTATAAAAAATAATTTGACTTTTTTGTTTTTTCTCACACACAGAAAAAATATTTTCTTAGAATATATTTTAGAATTTTGCTAAACCAGTACCTAACTGCGTTCCATTGCCTCTTATTTCTTCAATTGACGTCTCCTCCTGTTTACTTTCAGCGGCTATGTTAGCAATTTTGTTTTTTGTTTCCTCTGAGAGACTTTCAACTTCTTGTAGTTCTTTGGCATCATTCCTAAGTCTACGAATAGTTTTTAGTTGTTTTAATTTGTTTTGAGACTTAACAGCATTTGATATTGCACTAGTTGTACTACCTATAGCAGCTGCTCCTTTTGCAGCAGATGTAATTAAATCTTAATTATTTTTAACAACATTAACGATGCATCCTATAGCAGAAAATATTCCGTCTCCTTCTTTTTGAATTGTTTTTACATTGTTATAATGGTAAACAGATTTCATAAATGGTTCATGTGAAATTTTTTTGATTTGAAGCAAAATTTTTAAGGCATTATTGTTTTTATAAATTACAGGCATTTTTTAGGATTAGATTTGACTTTTGGGAAAAAATTATCTATGGGAAAAAATTATTTAAAGGAGAAATATCTTTTTATTTATTTCCGTTTGGTTGATAATGAAATTAAATCTTTATTATTATTTGAAATAATCTACCGGCATTTGAAAATATTTCATCTTCTTTTTGGATTGATTTTACACTGTTATAATGGTAAACATATTTCATAGAAGGTTCACTTGCAATGTTTTGATTTGATGAAAAACGTTTAAGATTGTGTTTATAAATTACAGGCATTTTTAGGTTTTAATTTTAATTTGTGATTAAGATTTACGTTTATGATTAAGATTTACGTTTGTGAGTGGACAACAACCGCGTGATAACTGTATTAATTTGCTTTTGCACTTTCTCTATTGCGTTAAGCAGCGTGTGATGTATTTTAATTTCTTTTCTATTAACTTGTATTTTCTGCTGATTCATCCTTAAATCCGTTTTAAGAGCCTTCAACTTAATTTTAAGAACATCTAACTGATTTTTAACAGCAACTAACTGTTCTTTATTTTCTTTATAATTTTTCTTTAATTCATTTTCGAAATTGATTTTAAGAGTTTCCATTTTATCAACTCTTCGATTTAGTGATTTTACTTCATTTAGTATTCTATTCATCTTTTTCATTTGTTGAGAATTTTAGAACTTAATTCATCAATACTTTTTTGGAATGTAGCTTGTAACTTATTTAAATTTTTCAAAAAAAGTTTTTGGAAGTTTTTCTAATTCATTTTCTAATTGTTTTTTCAATAGTTGCATCTGATGTATGTTTTTAATAACTGTAGATTTCTACTTTATAGAAAGTAATACTAAAATTTTTGATTGTTCTGAAATTTTTTAAAAAGTTTTGCTGTATTTACTTCTAGCTCTTTATCCTTTTTATCAAGTTTAAATAATTTTTCGTTTGATGATTCGTCATTAAGTTTAAGCAACTTTAAGTCATTCATCAGTGGAACCAGAACATTGTTTATATATTTTTCTTTTAAGTCATTGTTTAGTGTATCAACATATTGTTTATTTGTTAACTCTGTATTTTGCTGCGGAGGAATAGAAAGATGCAATGGACCAGATAAAACGTCTCCAGTTTTCATGATAGAAATTTTATATTTCTATTTCTGATTCTCGATTATTCGGGATATATGGACCTTCACCAACATTTGGTAACGTCATTTTTTAACAATAAAGGATATGTCATAAAAATTATTTTCTCATGAAAATAAAATTTTCTGACATAAAACTAAAAAATGGAAATGACTCAAATTTGCCAAGTTTGTAATATGCGTTTTACAAATCAAGCGTTATTATATTCACATATGAAATATACACCATGTGGTCAATTAATAGAACAATCTCAACACAATATTCAACCAATGTCAAGTATGCAACAATTACTACCTATGAAATACAAGCAATACATTCGTAAATCACAACAATTAAAAAATTTGTTTATACCGCAACAAGGTCAAAATATGCAACCTGTTCAAGAAATTCAACCTATGTCAGATATTCAACTAGGAGAAATCTTTATCCAGCTAGAAAAAATAACGTAGGGCCAAATAATAATTATTTAATTCCAAATAATCATCTAGTACAGAATAATCATGTAGTTCCAAATAATCATCTAGTACAGAATAATCATGTAGATCAAAATCAGGAAGAAGTTCACATGTCACAAAAAAATAAAATTTTTCAAGCTAAGCATCTAATCTATGGATGCACGACAATCTATGCAATGTAATACGAAAAAAATATGTTCTCGTTGTAATAAAAATATAACGTCTAAAAGTTTTACACGTCATTTAAAATTATGTGAGCAACTGGAGGAGGCTAAAAAAGATAAAATAAAATATAAAATGAAAGATCAGCTATGTCATTATTGTAATAAATATTTTACAAGTCAAGGAATTGCTAATCATTATAGTTCTTGTATAAATTCTACAAGACAATGTACAAATTGTCAAATTATGAAACCTAAGACAGAGTTTTATGATAGTAAATATCAGTGTAAGATTGTTTAAAAGAAAAAGTAAAGTGTAGAGGTTGTCAAAAAATTATATTGAAGAAAACATTTCCGCGACATGTAACACTTTGTCCAACTCTATAATTGAGCAAATGCAAGTATATGATAAAGATTTGAATATATTAATGGATACTGAACGTAAATTATATATAATAACTCTCAAGACTTTGATATTAGAATGTATGCGAAAGTAAAAATTTGACACCTCAACCTATAGAAGAAATAATTATCTTTTTAGAAAATGAAGCAAAAGTACCACTAACAACTATTCCTGAAACATTTTATTTTTATTTTGATAATTATTTAAATGCAAAATTTACTATACCAATAGCTAGTATATTAGAAAATAATACACTAAAATGTTAAAAATCTGGAATTGATGATGTAAGAAATGCCTTAAAAAAGCAACACCAAATATATCTGATGCCAAATCTACATTAGCTGAAGCAAAACAAACAATTGAAGATAAAAAACCAATAATAAACGGTGTGAATGCTATAATTAATTAACTATATTTTTAGATATAAGTTTTAGATATAAATTTTTTAGATATAAGTTTTAGATCTAATTTTTTTTCAAAAAATGATTGATGCGATAAATGAATCTTGGAGAAAAAAGTTACACGAACAAAAGTTGCTCGAAAAAATGTGTAAAATAGAACATGTGCCAGTTTTAAAAGATCATCGTCTTCCCACAACTCCTTTTACACCTAAACAAGAAGTTAGATTTCATTACCATCGAAAATATATGCAGTTCGTCAAAGATTACAAAATGAAACACGGTATATTGAAATACACTAAAACAAATGATTTTCCACTTTTGTTTGCGAAGTTTCAGAGTATTTTTGGCATATAATAATTTATGTTGGTTAATTAATAAAGAACATTTAACAGTATATGATTTAAAAACATTGCAACAATTAAATATTCCTGCCCTCATCTAAAAAATTTATAGGATCTAAAAATAAAACACAAATTTTTTCTTTAAAAAATAAAAAATAATGGAAAATACCAAGTTTTGTTGTGTCTTATGTAAAAGACAGTTACAAACAAAAAGAAGTTATCAATCTCATTTAAAAAGTAAAATGCATTTACAAAATGTAGATCGAGCTGATGAAGGAAATATAACAAAATTAAATAATTACAAAACTATCTAGAAACATTACCAACTGATGTAAAAGTTAAAATAATATTTGATGATTATTTACATTCGGAATATAAAAAGTTTTTAATAGTGAAGATTTTTTTTGGGGAACTTCGCCCGAAACAGATATAAGATATTTATTCAATGAAACTAACGAAACCGACGAAACCGACGAAGCTGTAACAGACATAAAATATTTATTTGATGAATCTGTTGAACATGATGAAACCGATGAAACTTTTTATGATGTATTAACAAACTTCTATAATATATTTAAGAAATCTTTTAAATGTTATATAAATGTAGAAGTACTTTATACAAAAACTGGATCCGATGGAATGACTGAAGAAATAGTACAAGGACATTTTACACAGACACAAGAATTTCATAATGTAAATGATATACAGCCCATATTTGAAACAATGATAAATAAATTAAAATATACCATAACTGATGCTGAGTTGCGTGAATCTGGTAGGAGATTTATTGCAACACTATCTAAGAAAATAGTAATTGACAAATATAAAAATAATACTGGCGGTAGTTACATACCCCTTCCTTTCAGTTCTCCACAAATAATAATCATACAGAATGAAGATGAATATTGTTTTCTGTGGAGTGTTATAGCACATTTACATCCTGCAAAATATCACAAAGAAAGACTAAGTCATTATAATATAGAAGAATATATAAATGAATTTGATCTCTCTGATGGCTTAGATGAATTTCCATATGATTATAATAGGTTGATAAAGTTTCATAAAAAGAATAAAAATTTAATAGAAGTAAATGTTTTTGAATTAAGTGTGAAGTATGTTTCTATTGGTGATATTACTCCCTTATATCCCGGAGATATTGAAGTTAATAACATTGTTTATAACAACTTAAAAGAATTTTATTTGAATAACAAAAATTTATGCCAAACAGAAATAGTATACAATGAAAGAGGAAATTACATGCATCATAATATTATTTACAAAGGAAATGTAATATGTACTGAAAAATATGAAATTCTGAAAACATTATCACCAATGATGATTAATTATAATAATTACAAAGGATGTGGATTTCCCTATGAGTATGAAACCGAGCGTTCGTCTCCATTGTCAGAATATATACATAAGTTAGAGATGTTACCGCAACTATATAAAAAACAATATTAACAAGAATATCAGCAAGAAGAAACTATATTATTTCACAAATATATTGAAAAAGAATTGAATCTTGAAGATAAAGAAAATTTAAAATTATCATACATAGTCTACCAACAATGTAATTCTCAATTTAATGAACTAGAATTTCATCCAAAGAATCTACAACAATATAAAGAATATTGTCAACAAAAAAATCTACAAGAATATCATATGGGTAAACATATATTAAGTAAGGAATATCATGAACAATATGAAGAACAATATAAAAAACAATACGAAGAACAATTTCAAAAAAATATATCAAGAACAATATCAAGAACAGTTATAAATATTACAACAGGAATATCAACAAAAGTAAAAATGTTAAAGCAGCAGTTATTGCAACCAGCACAAGCGAATATACTATATTATCAAGGTATATATTGTGTAAAGATATTTCTATATTTACAAAAACTTCAGATAATGCTAATTTTCCCTGTCTCCAATGTATGACGAGCTTTAGAACTAAAGAAGAAATGAATAGACATTTGGAGAATTGTCAACAAAATGAAGCAGTTAAAAATACTTTTACTAAAGAAGATTATTTAGTATATAGTAAATGGAATACAAAAATATAGTACCCTTTATTATATATTGTGATTTTGAAGCATATAATGTTAACATGACACAAAGTTCTGGTAAGCATTTGCTTGAACAAAAACCATTATGTTGGGGAATGTACATTCATTCAAATTATCCTGAATTATTTAAATCAGAATATTATCAATACTATGGTGAAGATAGTTCAGAAATGTTTACAAAGAAAATAGAAGAATTATAAAAAATATTTTTCACAATTACTTAAAACAAATAAACCAATGCTTCCATTAACGTATGACCAATTAGTACAATTTGATAATGAAAAAAATTGTTATTACTGTGGAAAAGAATTTACAACTTATAAAGTAAAAGATCATGATCATCTAAATGGATTATATAGAGGTGCAGCACATAATTCTTGTAATCTTAATGCTAGTAAATTTAGATATAACTTTGTACCTTTGTATTTCTACAATGGTTCTAAATATGATTTCCATTTAATAATGAAAGATCTATTCTCATCTGAAAAATTACAACAACTAAGAACAAACGTACTATGTAAAACAGAAGACGAATATTTTTCAATGCAACTTGGTTGTATTAGAATATTAGATGCATTTAGATTTTTTAATCCTTATTCATTAGAGTTCATGGGAAAACTTTGAAACCTGAACAATGTAAAATATTAAATAAATATAATTTAAAACATTTAAAAGGTATTTTTCCCTACGAATATTTAACTGGAGATATAAATAGAATAAATGAAATAATGCAAGAACATCAACTTTCTTCACGTGATAAATTTAAATCAACATTAAAACAATCACAACTATCTGAAGAAGATTATGCAGAAGCTGAAAAGAATTGGAGAGAGTTAAGTTGTAGAACAATGTATGATTGTACAATGAAATATCTTCAGATAGATGTATTAATCCTTGCTGATCTTTTTGAAAACTTTCGTAACATGTGTGTAGAATATTACGGAATAGATCCATGTTATTGTTATTCTACATCAGGATTAACATGGTTAGCAGGGTTGAAACATACAAATGTTAAACTTAAATATTATAAAGAAAGTTCTTATGACAAATTATTATTTTTGGAATCTGGAATTAGAGGTGGTGTTTCATCTGTTCTAGGTAATAGATATGTTAAATGTTATAATAAGAAAGTAAATCCTGATGATTATGGTTATTTAAGAATTTTAAATCCAGAAGAAAGCGATCAGTTTATAAAATTGTTTAATCAAAATATAGAAGGACTTATATCAAATGAGGAGAGTCAAGCATCAGTTGTTGAATTCATGAGAGAAAACTATTTATTACATTATGATTTTAATAGCTTATATTCTTCTTGCATGATACAAGAATTACCAACAGGTGAAATGGAATGGAGTACCATTCCTGAATACGAACCTACATTGGATGGTGAAAATAACTATGGTTATATATATGAAGTTGATTTAGCATAACCTGATTATATAAAAGGCGCAACAAAATATTATCCTTTCTGTCCTGAAAACAAAATTCCCAATATAGAAGATTTTTCAGATTATCAAAAATCTTTAATTCCTATGAAATACAGGCCAACAAAAAAACTCATGTTAACACAAAGTAATAAAGGAAAGTATGTTGTTGAAGGAAGAATGCTAGATTGGTATTTAGATCATGGAATGATTCTTTTTAAAATTCACCGGAAACTAGTGTATAGAAAATCTAGGTGGTTAAAAGATTATATAGAGTTCAATATTGAAAAACGTAAAGTAGCTAAAAGAAATAAAGATGATTTTGGATACGTGTTCTTTAAATTAATGAATAATGCATTTTATGGTAAGACTTTAGAAAATGTGCGTAATAGAGAAAATATTGAAATAGTTTATGATAAAGATGGATATCAAAATTTAACAAGGAAACCTACATGTAAAAGAACTACTACATTCAGTGATGAACTATGTGCAGTGCATCTAAGACGAAACATTATAAAACATGATAAGATTAATTTGATAGGATTCACTATATTAGAATTAGCTAAACTATTTATGCATAGATTTATATATGATTATTTAGCACCTGCTTATGGTAAAAATTGTAAATTACATTTTACAGATACTGATAGCGTTTTCTTAGAATTAACAATACCGTATAATTCTTCACTTGATGAAGAAATTAATAAAATAAAAGATATCATTCATCCTTCTGATTTATGTAAAGTAAAAGATGAACAAGAAGGAAATGAAGAGTACATAACAGAAGCTGTATTTTTAAAATCTAAATGTCATTGTTATAACACAAATTCTAACACAAATTCAAAAACATCTAAAACATTAAAAGGAATTTCAAAGGCATCAGTGGCTAACCAAATAACATTTCAAGATTATAAGAATGCATTATTTAGCAATGAATTAAAAACAGCATGTAATTATAGACTCAATTCAAAGAAACATAAAATGTATTTAAAATAGGAACATAAATTAGTATTAGATCCATTTGATGATCAAAGAAAAATTTTACCTGATGGAATCACTACTTTACCTTTCAAATTTTCTTATTTTCAAATTTCTTGATTTTTCAAGATTAAGAAAAATTTTGAGAAAAAAATAAATTATTCGATCACTCCGCGAAAATATTTTCTATAACTCTATCGTGTATTTTTTTATCAATATTAATTGTAATGAAGCCATAATCTTTTGACCAAGCATTATTACACGAATGTTTAAATTCATCTTTATATCTTACACATAAATCTCTTAACAAATCACATAAATTTCTTGCGTTTATTTCAAACAGTATAAATATATTTGCATTCTTTTTAATAACACTTCCATCCAATGAATACATACTTTGTGTTAAATAAAAAACACTACAGTTATTATGTCTACCTCTTGTAAAATAATTTTTCTGAACTGACTGATTTCCATCATTAACACAATCATCAAAAATTACACAATGTTTCATTGTTTTATCTAGTTCACTAGGATCTTGCATTTTGCCAATATCATCTATTAATTGTATCTTTATATGCTTATTTTTATTGGATTTTACTAACTGGTTATTTTTTGCTGCTTCTTCACACCACGAACTTATTTCTTCTTCATATTCAGATTTTTCATATTCTTTAAATAATGAAGCAATTGCTGTTTTTGTGAGATTATTTTCAAATCCACATTTTAAAAATTGATAGACGGGTTGCTCTGCTGTTGTTGTATAAATTATAAGATTGTTATAATCCAAAAAAAATTGGAGTCGTTAAAATTTTAAATAATAAGTATGTTTTTCCACATCCTGATTTTCACAAAAAAGCTGACAAACTTTATTAGATAAATTTGGATGATGATTAAATTTAAGTATTTTTTTATTTAATGGTAATTTTGTAAAAATTTCTTTACTCATTTTTAATAAAAATTTTTTAAGAAAATTCAACTTCTCTAACCAAAAGATCTATCATAATCTCTTCACCTCCAAAATTTATTTCCTTTCATTTTTCATCAGTGATTCTAATGTTAATACTGTTAATAGTTTTTCTTGTAATAGGGAAATATATTAATGTTTGTGGAAATACATTTAATCTATAACCAATGGGTACAGTAAAAGCTGGAAAACTTAATATTAAATTTGACAATTTACCATTTATATATCCTCCTTCAATAATGTCACAATGTACAACAATTGAATTTATTTCAGTTATTTTTGGAATCTTCTCACCTAAATGATAACCTTGACTATAGGTTTGTTTATTAAATCCTAATAGTTTCGACAATTATCTATCATGATTAAAATCAACTTGATGATTTGCGTCTAAAGTAAGAGAAAATTTATTAATTCCCGTTTCAACTGCAAAATGTAATTGTTTCTTATCTTTAAATGGTATACCTAAATGTCTCTTAATTTCATTTGATATTGATTCAACTCCGTAAGAACCAGGAAGAAAAGTTAGTATTTTCCACATTTTACCTTTATCAGTAGAATATCTAAATTGATCATTCACATCTTTTATAACATTTTGAATGGTGCTAAATGTGGAGAAACTAGTCAATGCAATTTGATAATTTCTATTTTGTTCCAAATGTAGAACGGGTTCTAAATTACAAGTGTGTGATGAAGTAGTTGTTATAATTTTTAACGTCGTACTAAATTTTGATGAACCCAAAATCTCTGTCAGATTTTCTTATAATCATTAATTAATTCTAGTTCTGCTGATGATAATTCTCTTGAAGACATTTTTTATAAAAAAGATTTATTAAAAATTTTTTATGAAATTTTTTTTATTAAATAATTTTTATTGAATATTTTTTTGTGAAATATTTTTTATAAAAATTTTTATGAAGTATTTTTTATAAAAATGTAAGGAATAAAAATTTTAACTAATTCTTTATAGGTCTTCTCATTTATAATTTTCTTTTCTAATAGTCTTTTTAAGATTGCATGTATTTCGTTAATACTAGAGTTATGTCCTTCTTTTGTTGCAGATAATAAAATCTCTAATCTATTTATTAATTCTAGTGGATCATCTGGTAAAAATATAGTTGTTTCTGTTTAAAACCTTTTCCTACTTTAACTCCCGTTGATAATAAATTTTCTAATTGATTATAGCGTCTTAAAGATTTTACTGCACCGACTCTATCTACAATAGCTTTATATTTTACAAGATCTTCCACAGCATATTTTTTAAATCTGCTCCTCTTAAAAGATCAACAAAATTTCTATCTAAACTAATAGGTGATTTATCTGGTGAAAAAATTAAGTCCCGTAAAGGTTGTGGAAATATTTCTTTTTCACCAAGATGAAATCTTGCAAATAATTTTTTATCTAAAAAGAAAGTAGAATGTTCAAATAACATAGATTTTGGTAATTTTTTCTATATTTGCTTCTAACAATCCATAATCATCTAATAGTATATCAAGTACTGGATCTGTTATATTTACTCGTTTATCCTGATTAGCAAGTTCTTTTTCAAGAGGTTCCATGAAATTTTGTTATTTGTTGTTCCATGAAGAGGTTTATGAAATTCAATGGTTCCATAGTTTTTCAAAATCAGTTTTTACTTGCTCGATTTGCTGTATTTTTTCAAACATATCAGATTGAATACCAGCTTTTATCATTCTATGCTGAGTATGATTTTCTTTCATAATATTTTTTTGTTTTATTAACTCATCTAATTGTTGAATTCTTTTTTGATTATCTGCTTTAATTTTATCCATTTTTAAAATATAATATTTGAATTTTGTGGTGACATTGGAATGCAACAAAAACATTCTACTGAATAAATTATTTTTTTATGGCTTTGTTGATTGACATCTTTTCGTCTAAAATTTTTTCGTTTAAAATTTGGTTTAATAAAGTTAATAAAGTTAATAAAGTTATAAGGTTTAATAAAGTTAGTTCTTCTAAAAAAATTTTATCGTTTTCTTTATTAGAAATTTTACCATCACTAGAAATTTTACCATCCTGTTTATTCTTGTCATTAACTTGTGTCTGTAATTGAATTGATATTTTATTAGCTTCATTAGCTATTTGATCAAATTTTTCAATTTCATTTAACGTAATAACACTATCATCACAGACTCTTCGAAAATAATAATGTAGTTTATCATGAACTTCTTTAATATGTAAATGTTTATTTTTGAATGATTTTCGTTTCTTAGTAATTAAAGATTTATCTAACATTGTAACAAGTGAAGTTGTAAAAACACCCGTACCTGTTAAAGCAGTAGCCATAACAGGAATTGAAAGAGTGCCAGAAGAAATAGCAATTGTTAAAACACCTAAACTTACTGTTAAAAATATTCCAATACCTTGTGTTACATTCTTAGCTTTAGTCCATCTTTTTCTTAATTTTTTTATAATGTTCTAATCTTAATAATAATTGAGATTCCTAATCTTTTATATAACGTACTCTATCTTTGTGTTTTTCAATGTTCATCTTTTCAATGTCCATTAAAGTAGAAGTACGTTCATTTATTAACGAAGGATATATTCTCGAAGTTTCTTCCATTTTTGAGGTTTCTATTTTTTAATAAATAGTTTGAATACAATCTTCTGATACTTTTAGACTATGTGAAACGACTACATAAATTTTGTAAATTTTTAGACTACGTAAATTTTTGGACTACGTAAATTTTTGATATTTTTAGACTACGTGAATTTTGAGACTACCTAAATTTTTAGACTACTTAAATTTTCGACCACGTGAAATTTTTAGAGTACCTAAATTTTCGACTACGTGAAATTTTGGTATTTTTAGACTACCTAAATTTTTAGACTACGTCAATTTTCGACTACGTGATATTTTTGAAACCTCTTTTCAGTATATGAAAAAATCCCAACGAGCTTAGAACTATTTTTTTAATTTTATTCTTAATATTATTCTTATTGATAAAACTCTTTTTCAGTGTATGAAATATTCCTATACTCATTCTCAGTATATGAAAAAATCCCAACGAGCTTAAAACTTTTTTTTGAGTTTATTATTTTATTATTTATTTTTATAGGTATTTTTCAGTATATGAAATATTCCGATTTTGCATTCTGGAGGTATCTTATTTTTTTGTTGTCCTGGGCCGGTCATATATACATCACTGTATGTAGCTAGAGCAGCTATTGTTTTATTCAACTATTTTATTATTTTTGGTAGACTTATTCAAAGTATTGGTAATGTATGGATTAGAAGTCCTAGAAACGATTTGCCGCTCGTACTGAATCATGCTGCGATTGACGACTGTAGAGTATTGTTGAGCAGAACAAGGGTATTATGAATCTAAGGAATGAAGGATTCTATGGATCAGTACGCTGTATTAGCGCTGCTGTCAAATTCGCGTGCAGCACCTGATAAAATCAGCAATACTTAGAATAAAGAACCTATTCCAATTTTAATGAAGTCTGAATCGTGATTGAGTGTACCCAAAAACTATGATGTCACGTACAATCCTCCAGCCAGCAATGCTGACCATTGCATGTTGATGATCCGGCCTATGCTTTGTCGTTCTCCTAAGCCTCATCACAGGATGGTCGTTGTTTATGATTTTCGTGCTTCACTTTTATCTTACTTATGACAGTGATTTAAAGATTTTGCTGAATTGAATGAAGCTACTTTGCTGGAGAGTCATTATGTTAATTTCCAATACCAGTTCTTCTTGTCATCTCTCAGCATATAGCCAAATGTACTATTTTCAAGTGGGATGCTGTATTTATACAGCATTATTTATATAGTCCAAGTATATGCAATTTACAAAATTGGCTGCTCTGAGTGCCCGTATTTTACATCGAGCTCCAGAAAACTGAGCACCAGAAGCGAGGAACATCAAAGAGATATGAAATCAATTAATTACCGATCAGCAGTCTCCCAACATGTCCATGAGCACTCCCATGCCCCTGCTTTTCCTGCAGAAGTCATTTCTACTGAGTCCAACATGCATCGCAGAAAAATCAAGGAGGCAATCTACATCTACTCCAATCGTGACACGATTTAGAACCGAGATGGTGGCTATCAGTTCAGTGATATTTGGAATCCACTTTGTACAGCAATATAAGTTTGCTATTCATTGACTCTTACCTTTTATTGATATTTATTCATATTACTTATTTGCATTCATAAGTAGCAACGTGTAGACATTCATGCATTTATTTTCACAAGTAGTATCATAATGACATTTGGTTTTAACTTACCCTCAGCTGTTAAGGCGCAAATATTTAATTTTATGTCACGTGATGAGATGTAGTCAGTCTTGAATGCATGTTCAGTTTGCACACGCAAAATTCACTTTGCATGATTAAGGCAGCAGAGAGCGGTCGAAAGATCGCGAAAATCCAACTGTTTTACGATTACAAGTGGCGTTTTTTTCGAAAATATGTTTACCTTAATTACGTCTCTCAGCAGGTTGTGTCAATCATGCATTCCAGTAAATTACGTCTATATGACCTCAAGCGACTAACAATGGATGACACCTATTACTAAAAACTTGATAAATCAGGAATTGGAATCCTACCATCACAAAGATTGGTCAAAATACTTGCCATCAAGCAGAAACTTAGAGCTGAAACACGGAAAGCAAAAATGATCTGGGGAAATAAATTGAAGCGGTCAAAAAAGGGAATTTGGGCTCTATCTGATAGCGTGAATGGTAAATGTGATATCAAGTCTGGAATGAATCAACTTATCCAGAGTTACGATAACTTGACATCCTTTCTTGGAGACTTACGTTCAATCTTTCAAATGGTTCATTCTGCGTGTACGAGACCTGCGAGGCGTGTCGACAATATGTCAAGCATAAATGAGGACTTATGGAATGTACAAATCACATGAAGTTGAACTTTTCTTGTGAAAGTTGAAACCATGTATGTCCAAATCGACTGATGGGATTCCAAACGACATATACATAAATTTGTCCGATCTGATGTCTGTGTATATTACTTCTGTAGTCAATAACTCTCTGAGGCAAGCGAAATTTCCGAACGTCCTTAAGCATGGTGCTACTGTTCCCATTCCAAAAAGTAGCCGTCCCAACATGAACTCACTCAGTGGAATAAGCATTCTTCCTGTAATTTCCAGTTTCCTAGAGCGTGTGCGATCTAAGCTGATCGGAGATTATGGACCTTCTCAGCATGGCTTCCGTCTATAAGCATCAACAACAACAGCATTGATTGAGATTTGTCATCTTGCTAGTGGCATATTCGATAACCTGCAAACTGCCGGTGTTGTCATTATCAGCATAGATGTAGCAAAGGCATTCGATTCCATAGATCATTACTTGCTGATGGGAAAGCTTAGACAAGGTCACTACTCTTCCGTATTCATTCATTGGCTCCATAGCTTTTAGAATTCCGTCGTAATTCTGTCCGTGTCGAAGGTACTTTTAGCGAGCCATATGTAGTAACATCCGGTGTGGTTCAGA